>JALIZH010015077.1:132500-158255 GCA_030522465.1 Rhipicephalus appendiculatus
CGATAACTCTCGAATCTTCGATGGCGCATGATAAATGCCAACGCGCTTTACCGCTTCGCACATAACTCGACGGCTGACGACTGTTCTAGCCGCTATCAGAGCACTGCGTGTACCACTTGTATTTTGAGCTTTTATTCCGCTGGCACAACGTCGCCCAAATAAAGAGTTTCGTATTTCGCAGTTTTGTTTGCAGCCTTCTTCACCGTCGCAGTCACGTGACAACATACAGCGTGTCCTCTCTAACTGTATCCAGAGTTTTAAAACATGCCGGCGCATTTTATGACGACGCGAGCAAATTCATGTTGTTCTCTACTGCATGTAGTATGTCACACTGTTTTCTGTTCTGCCTAATTCCTTAATTAGTTAAGATTGATTAATTACCTTCTAAGCAACGAAGCTCGGCGAAAAGATGACATTTAGGATGTTGTGGATCTGTTTGCAAAACACCCGATTAGATAGCTTCTGCTGTGTATCTATTAAGCATTTGTGTTTTTCCTTTACATGCAAATGCCAGCAAATTAAAGAAAAATACCACGTGGCACACCCGCTTGCGCTCCATATCGCTGTTCACGATAACGTTCCGCGCAAAAACGATATGCTTTCCTTGCTGTGGTTCATAGCATGGTTTAGCAGATGCAGGGGATATTGTTTGTGCGACCGTTAGCAACACGTTCGTCATTGCACAGCCACGAACATCGTCACTGTCCTGTCATCTTTCAAGCCGCAGCAAATGTGACTGAACGCTATTGTAGTTTGCCGGCAGAACGCAGGGAGCACTGCAATTACGGCGCGCAAGCGGTGATGTCACATAGAATATTTTGTATTGCGCGGGCACTTGCTAGAAGCAGAAAAACACTAATGCTATATTAATAGAGAGAATGTTAAAACCTGTCTAATCGGACGTTTTGTGTACCTATCCACAACTTTCTTATCGAAATTTTTGCCCTGTTTCGTTGCTTATGAAGTTAATTGATCCATCTGACATAATTAAGCGATAAAAAGAACACAAAAAGTAATCTGACGTACTCCATGCAATAGTCAGCAAGATGTATGTGGTCTCGCTGTCATAAAGTGCGTCGGCATATTTTCTAACTCTGGCTAGGGTTTGCTGGGGAACCCTGTATAATTGCGTGTATGGTGCCATGGTCGGTTTTCGTTGCTTCGTCGATGGGATATATTTGGTGTGGTCTTATGACCCAAAAACACGATATGATTATGAGGTATGCCGTAGTGGAGGGCTCCGAAAGCTTCGACTTCCTGTGGTTCGTTGTCGTGTACTTAAATCTAAGCGGCCTGAATCGGCTCCCCACGACCTTCGAGTCGGAAGTCAAGCACAGTGACTACTAGACCACCAGTGAGGTTTGGTCAATGGGAGTAGCACGTGGGCCGAACGGCGCTCCGCAAGTTGGTATAAACATTATATATATTCTCTCCCAACAAAATAATCATCATGGGTAAAAACCATAAAACTGCGCTCGTACAGTCGCGCCCAATGCAAGTTCCAACATGTTTTCCGTGCTCAATGCGACGCTAACACTGTCAACAACGCAAAAATTAGTGAAGTAAACAGTGTTTCACTTGCTGATATTCTCTCTCAACTAATTTAACGTATGCCAATGTCAGCGTTCAGGTTTCGGGCCCCTTCAACTATGACCACAATGCAGCAAGTCATATTATGCGCGGCTGTACCTTTCGTCACGATCAGCCCCAGAGATGGTAAAATTACGCCTAAAATTAATGAAATAGACTACTAGTGAGTTTTATACAGCCTTTTAAAATCTACAGCTGACCGGAGGTGATGGCAATACTTTTTCTTCTGAGAATTAATGACGTTACTTGGAAATTACTTTTACGAACAGACGCAGCGGTATGCGGGAAAGCTGCGTGATCCGCCTCGTACAGGCGTACGCCATCAGTCGCATAACGTCCGTAGCTCCTTATCTAAAGTGGCTGGCGTCCGAACGAAACAACGTCGACTGCATGATACGCAAGGCATTCAAGAGGGCGGTCAGCATCCCTGTCAACGCGAGCACGAACACGTTCTTCGAGCTGGGCCTGCACAACACCCTGAGCGAACTGATCGAGGCGCACAACATTGCACAATACGAGCGATTGTCCAAGTCCAAGACGGGCAGGCGCATCCTCGAGTCGCTCGGCATAACATACCTCGAACAATGCGGGGAGAAGACGGTGGTTCCGATCACGATCCGCGACCGTCTCACCGTTCCGCCGCTCCCCAAGAACATGCCCGACGCACGTCGGGCGCCGCAACAAAAGAGCGACTGACCTGCAAAGAATGTATGGCAACAGCGAAGAGGCGGTGTACGTGGACGCCGCGAGATACCGAGAGCGAAGGTGTGCTCACGTGGTCGCAGTTGTGAATCGCACGGGCAAATGCATCGCGAGCGCCACTGTGTGTACGGAACACACTCAGGCGGCCGAAGAGGCGGCGATCGCTCTTGCACTGGTCGCGGCGCCGGAAGCTGAGGTCGTGATCAGCGACTCGCAGGCTGCCGCTCGTGGTTTCGCGCGCGGCCGCGTCTCGTGGCAGGCGGCCCGCATACTTCAAACTTGTTATGGCAGCAGGGACGGCGGCGGGCTTCGAGGAGCGATGGCCTCGACGTCGTCGTCCTCGCAGTTCAAAACCGGAAATGCGACAGTCTTCCTCCTGTGGAACATGGCTCACACTCGCGTCCCGCTTGCAGGTAAGCAGGCCGCCCACACCGCAGCTCGAGGTCTCATTCACCGAGCCGTGGCCGATTCGGTGGCCGCATACACCTCCAAGAGCGGGGGTGATGACATCATTAACAACACAACAACAGCAACCGGAATGGTCGTGGGGCGATCGCCTGACCACATTCAGCGAGATCACACAACATTACAGACTAAACAGACGCATATGCCCACCACCACACGACAAATTAAACAAAAGACAGGCCGTAACTTGTACGTTGTTACAAACAAACACTTTCCCCAGCCCGGTGATCCTACGCCTCTGTTATCCGAGCCTATACCCGACGAACGTGTGCAAGGTGTGCGGGGAAAGATCCACATTGCGGCACATGCTTTGGGAATGCTGCCGCCGCTCACTACGCGACGCATGCTAGGCAGCGACAAATTGCGAGAGCAATCTTTGCTGCTACCACCGCGCGATGGCAGGGGCCGGCCGCCGCCGCGGCTGCGGTCACTACTACGGATCAGCTGCGTCGGCGCCGCTGCCGCTGGGAGGCGGCACTCACCAGCGACAAGCTTTCCGATCAGCTTTGGGCCGTCCGGCAAGCCGAAGATGCGGCCCGGGTCCAAGGACTTCCCGCCGTCACCTGAGGCACCGCCATCATCGACGGAGAGTGGGACGGAACAGGGGTCAATCCCATATTCCCCCCGCCTCGCCCGAAGGAACCGGCCTTAAAATAAAGTTTATTCATTCATTCATTCAAAAAAGTTCACCATTCATGAGCAGATCACGTTCATACTTTTCCTGCACATACATGATGAAGTTTTACAGATCTTTCTTCTATTACTTAAACTTGAAGTTTGACCTGTTCAGAGCGGAAATGCTCACAATTTATCAGTAGAATAAACTCTCAACTCAATGAAACCAGCATCCCTGCACCTCCTCTGACACGCTTTCTGCATTATCTAAAAACCACCTGCAATCAACAATGTCGTGAATTCTCCACTCGGCAGCACTAACGTTGTTCTTTTAAGTGCGGAGCACTTTAAGGGGCCGGGCTGTCGTAGATTGTGATCGTATGCTGCCGTCGTCGCTGGACGTAACGCTCAACGTGCAGCATATTGAGTGCGCGCTCGCGCCAAGGAGAAATCTACTTCCTCTTGTTCTTCGAGCGCCTTAATGATGATGAGAGGAAGCAAGCGCGAAGTAGAAAGAGAGAGAAGAGGGGGGGAAAAAAGAGCGAGGAAGATAAAGAAATAGATAAAGAGAGAGGAAGAAATAAATAGGAATAGAGAAAAAAGAAAAAAACTGAAAAATAGAAAAAGTTAGAAACAGAGGAGGAAAGAAAAAAACTGAAGAGAAACAAGGAAGGCTACTCAGCTCCGCACTTCCTTCAGGCTTGGCCCCGCTAGTGCGAAGATGCCTTAATTTTTTTTCTTTTGTGTCTGAATTGAATTTTTACACTACCTCCGTATTTTTACAGTTGTGGTTTCCCCATTTTATTTTAATTGAACGTAGCATCCCGTACTTAGTACCTTCGGGCGATAATAGTTATCCCTACCCCACGGAGCAAGAAAGACAGGAGGGGAAACTCCCGGACCGGCGCCAGCGGGAGCGTGCGCCGCGATAATGTCACCCTGGGAGAGGAGGTTGGCGAACGTGCGCGCAGCGAACCTCGCGGCGACGCGCGGTACTATTCGTTTTCCGCCGTGGTAGGAGAGAGCGAGCGCGTGCGCTCCGACGGCGCCTGGGCGTCGTCTGCTACATCTTCCACTGGCCGCTTGCGCTACGTGGGCATGTACTGCCAAAAAAATAGTTTTTTTCCACAGAGGTTCGCGCTAAGAAAAGAAAGCCCGAGGAAAGCATCTTAGTGCCAGTCTTTTTTTACTCTTCCTGTTTTGTATCAGATGCTTTTAAGGCGACAATGAAAGGAACGAACTGTCACACTTCAGAAAGCAGAGGATTTGAAATCGTAGCAGGCGCGTATTGAAAACCACGAATGGTGTGGCTTGGTGTTTCGTAAATGTTTCGGCATAACGAAAGACGACAGTTTGTTCTAGTTTATTAACGTGCGCCATCAAAATGCTGATCTGAGCATGTGATACAGAACTTGTGTGCTGGGATAGAAAATTTAATCAAACTTCTGCATCACATTTAGGCAGACGTGAACAGACGGAACAACGTCGGTGTTGGCTGCGAGAATCAACACGTCGCAAGTTCGGCAGTTCCCGCGCTGTTGATTCACGATGTATGTAGACTGTAAGAGGCCGCTAATAGTCGACATGGGGCGACGATGTTTGTACCGAACTGCACCAGTGGATATAAGTCTTGCGATGAAAACGTTCGCACCTTCAAAGCTCCAGCTGACCCTGAACGCTTGCAGGAATGGGCGAGAACTATAGACCGAGTGGATCGCGATCTCACAGCATGCGACTACGTTTGCGAAAAGCATTTCCCCAGCGAAATGGTGAGCAGGCAATATGCATCAACCCCTGTTAATCTTGCTTCTGCAGACAGGCTCCATGACATTTGTTTCGTTATGAGCGAATATAGCACGTCAGTTTCCCACAAATAAAAATTTCGCCCTAGCATGCGAAGGTGAATAAATTGAAGAAAACTAAAAGCGTTCGGAAAGCACGCACGGATTGATGAATAAATTAAAAACGATCCGCTCTAGCGATTGTTGACAGTTCCATGAGATGCAAGGGTGGCGCTAGAGCTCCAAGCAGCGGCGCGGAAGCAGACGGCAAGAGAGGACTCGACACTCCCCGCGTCTGCCGCTCCGACGCGGCAGTTCGGCCGCGGTTCTGTAGGTGGCGCTGTCACGACGTCCGCCGCCGCTCTTCGGGGTGACACTATCGCGGCGCGGAACGCCGCCGAGTTTCCCCTCCTGTCTATTCTTACTCCGTGCCCTACCCACAAATAAATATGAGCAGTCAGCGTCAGAAGATGAGCGACCATGAGACACAAGAACAAAAATTGAATATTTCTGCTGCTTCGGCAGGCACCCTTAAATTTGGACTTCCGGGCTGTTCTAAAACCCGCTAACAACATGCACTGCACAGTTCGACCGATGATAGTCCCAAATTGTGGAAAAATTTTGAATTTTCTCAGACTTAGTGGCCTCTAAAATTCTGACGCCAACTGTACTGCCTCAGTATATGTAGCAATGACCTTGGATTACCGCGGGCGACCAATTCTCATGTTCGGCTTGTTCTTTCAGTGCTTTTACGATCCCCACACCAAAACGCAGAGCTGCCCGCCAGGATGCCGTTGCATCATCAACGAAACAACTGCTGCCTACCGGAAGGGATTTTGTTGGAAATGAGCACAGAAGCATTTCGGGTTTTGTCATTATGAAGCATGCAAATATTTCCGTCTTCAATAAAAACAAAAAAAAAAACAGCTAAGAAACTTTCAGATTCATATTTTACATCAAAATCAGATCCTATATGGAAGTGTGCGGTAAGTGCCCTGAGCTCCCTTCAAAATAATATTTACCCTGTGCAAGAGACACACAAAAAATTCTATTTATCCACAAAACGCGTGTCTATAAATTTCCACTTCGTGGAAGAATGCGAGCCCCTTGCTCCACGTTGATTAGTAAAAGTGGTGTGGCGTGCAAAAAAGCACGTAAGAGAACAAGACAACACAGGCGCCGGTGTACATCCGCAGCGTTTTTGTTATCTTCTCCTCCTCTGTAGCATTCAATATTGCAGATCTCACTTTTTTAATCGATCTTTATTCGCGTATTTGCTAGCTACAGTGACAAAATACTGCTACTGCGTTGCTATCGCAGTTTGATTCTATACCATCACACAAATGCATTCTCAAAATTTAATTCACAGCAAGAATCGTTCTTGTGGGGAGTAAAAGGAAGGGTATGGTACAACTCGCCCACAGTTCACCAACATAAGCCAGCTATTGCTATCACAAATGCAGTTGGTGAACGGTATCCAGTGCTAGCCAACAGTTAGCTTAAACTATCAAGCGCAAGCACCCACTATCCGACAGTTAGCCAACATTACCTGCCACTTGCCAAAAGTATCATGCTCTAGCGAACAGCAGCTGATATTAAGCCAACATTACACAAAACTCAGAACCACTAGCCGCCATTAAAAGCAAAAGCCAGCAGTAGCTAAAATAAGCCACCACCTTAACAACATTAACCAGTGGTAGTCAATACTCCAGCGAACCTTAACCAGCGGAAGGAAATATTATAGTTAACATTAGTCAGCCCTCGCCAACACTGACAGGGAACGTTACTAAGGGTCAACCAAAAAAACTGGGGAGGGGTGAAGCATGTACGGGACGGTGTTTCAGCTCCATTAACGTGAAACATGGGGAGAAGCGAAGCATGCAGTGTGCGTTGTTGCTCCCCACAGCAACATTGCTGCTAATGGGCTATGAGAGACAGAAGAAGAAGACCAAGAAGAAGAAGAAGAAGAAGAAGGGCCTGAGCGAGGTATAGCACCACACAGTTTTGAGAGAAAATTTTCTGATGAGGAACTAGTGGTGCCAAGGCTGAAACAGGGCATTTAGGGAAGGGTGTTTCAGCTCCACTAACATCTTCGAAAAACTGCGTCGGAATGCAGCTTGCCGTAAGATTCTTCTTCTTCTGCTACCTCTTCTGTCTCTCATTGCTCATTAGCAGTGATTTTGCGATAAGTTTTCTTCCTGTTAAACAGCAACATTCTACGAAATATGCTTTACAGGAGAAAACTTGGCATTCAGAACCAATTTTCAGACTCAGTTTAACAAATGTCTGTTAATTAATGCAATTAAATCCTGATACGTCGTCAGCTATTTCTTGGGCTAACTGATGCCTTCTTCATTTTCAGTCGACCGATGGCGAGTAGTGGGATTTACCCAATTTTTGTGGCGCATACCCGTTTATGATGGACCGCGACGATGACATGACACGCCGACAAGACGAGACCCTAAGGTGCTACGCCCTAAAATCAGGGAACCTTAGTAAGCACTATCCAGCTGACTTAGTCAGCGATAGGCAACATTAACCACCACTAGCCGCACTTCGCACACACTGGCGAACCAAACCCTAGACTAGCCAACATTTGTCAGTGCGAGCCAACAGTAGCCAGCACATGACACCATTACACAACACAAAGCGACAGTTGGTAAGCCAGTACTTGTGTTATGCGACATGGTAAACACGGTACTGATGCATATCATGTTGTACTAGGTCATTCATAGAGTCTGCAGACCAGTTTAAACTCCGCGAAGAACGCAACACGTGAGAACATGGAAGCACGCATACACACGTGTTTCGTGTTTCTGCGTGCTTGTATGCTGTTACGTGTTGTCTCCTTCACGCAGTTGAACCTTGTCAGCTAAAACGCGCCCCGTGTCACGGCGTAACCGCAGCGGTGGCTACATGGTTGAGCGTCCGCTTCCAATGCGGTAATTACCGGGCTTGATTCCCGGCGCTGAACGGAGACCCAGAAGTTTTTCCTGAGGGATAGTGTAGCACATTGACATGGCTGCTTTGGGGCAAACATCCCGATGGGTGGCCCCAGAAGGTTTTCTAAAGGCCTCTGGACGCACCCTAACCCTGCCTTGGTGCAAAAGCCGAGCATCCGCCCTTGATGTGGGAGGCAGAGACATGCTGCCGCCGGATAAGTGCCGGTTAGGTAGGGACAAGCGCACTTCCGGCATGGTGCTCGGTAGAACGAAGTAAAATACAAAGTTCGTTGAGTTGGTGTTGGTTCATGATATCTGAGGAGGCGCGAAATCCACGACACATAAGAAAAAGGAGGGCATGGGACGACGCGCTACTAGCAACTGCATTCTTTATTTCGGAAAAACATGTGTATAACGCAATTATACCAGATAAAACCAAAAGAGCCGACATAAAAAAATTAAACATACAAGGGCCCAGCACGATTACTTCACGTGTCGTTCATGAAAAGCTATTTCTCCCTCCTTCTGATTGATAAGTGGGTGACTAACGCAACGAGAGCACAACAGTTCTTTGACAGGCAGGCTGTTCACGCATATGGCGTTGCACTGCAAGGAGTGCAAAGGTAGTTGCAAGCCTCTTTTTGAGCAAATAAATGTTATGCGCAGGCATAACGGCTCCATGCAGAGGGAGATTATAGGGGCCTTCCTTATCGAGTGGGAGGGCCGTGTTGCATTTGTCAGCCATCTATCAATCTGCAGGAGGGAGAGAATGTCTTTCTTGAACGACACATGAAGTAGCCTAATCGTGCTGAGCGCTTCTATTCGGCTACGTCTGTGAAAGGGTTTATTCAGACGCGACGCAACGGTAGACCCGAAGATGTTGAACGGACGCGCACTGAGGACTTTTTTCCACTTGGCGAACGTCCTCTTCTTCACTAACCTTCCTGTTCCCCGCTACACAGATGCGCCTACCCAAACTGCGTACACGGTAACATTTCCCTCCGCGCAGACGAAGCCCACCGGGTGAGTCAAACAGCCTCTCGAGGGATAAAGCGCTTCAAACGCGCAATATGAACAAGTTCAGTCCTTGCAGACCCTCGGCCATTTGAATGGAGACGCTCCACGCGGTAAGTTAATTCGCTTATGCGGTCTATAACAACATAAGGTCCGGCATAGTGCACCAGCAGTTTTTCGCATAGCCCACGCTTTCTAGTTGGAGTCCACAGCAACACTGGGTCGCCGTGATTGTACGTCACCTGTAGGCGTCAGCGGTCAAAACGTGCTTTCGAGTGATCTTGCGAAGCAAGAGTACGCAAATAAGCAAGATGTCCGGCTTCTTCTACACTACGGACGATCTCGGATATACAGGGATCACCTTGGTCCAAAAATTGGAAGATGGTATCGACAGTATGTCGAGGCGCCCGACTTTAGCCGGTAGTTTCGTGCTGTGCGGTGTTAAATGCATAGGTGACGAAAGGATGTTTAATCTTTTTATGTCGACTCTTTTGGCTTTACCTAGTATGACTACCTTATAGATATGTTTTTCCTGAATAAAGAATGCAGCTGCTAGTAGCGCGTCGCCCCGTGTCCTCGTGTTTCTTGTGTGCCCTGCATTTCGCGCCCCCCCTCTGATATCAAGAACGAACTAACATGGTCGCTTCACGCTATATTCACGTGCAGTAAATTCAAAAGCAAGGGTATATAAAATTTATGTCATACACTTTCCTTGCACAACAAACTCACTTTCCTTGCACAAACAAATCAATGCGAGGCTCAGTAACACTCATTCAGGGCCAGCCACAAACCGGATACTGGATTCAGCCAATTCCTAAGCTCATCTTTGATAAGATAGTGTCGAGAATACCTGCTCACCAGTATGTGCTGTTGCAAATGCCTGCAGCATTTGCAACTGCTGCCTTTTCTACGGTACCCATATTCAAAAAAGAGAAATGTGCATGGGGGGTAATATAAGGCCTCCGAGATTCAAGTAAAATGCCTTAACCACGCGGTCCGCTTTCGGTGTCTGGCTGGCTACAAGCTGATGGAGGGATTTATTGCGCAGCTCACACGTATCTGTTATGCACTGAGATAGGCTTCTTGACACTCGGGCGTGAGTAATATTAGATCGATAGCACCTCGTGTTGGCCAGCTAAGTGGCTTGGCGAGTGCAGAACCAGAGAAAATTTATCAGTGGTCCGCGGAACCCAGACGAGGGGTCTGCGGAACCCCTAGGTTACGCGGAACCCACTTTGAAAAACTATGATCTAAGGTATATGCATCAATTCAAATATCCTAGCAAAACTGCAACGTGAAGGCGAGCAATTATGCCCGTTCTTTTCTTTTTTCGTTTTTTCGTTTCTGCTTCTTTGTTTCTGTAACCTTTACACATTGATTGTTCTGTAACCAATATTTATAATTAAGTTATTTATCCAAAGATATACCCCTTGTTGTGATCGTGAGTCATGCCCCACGGTGCCAATCTACTGGCATGAAGAATCAATTATCGCGTTTGCTGTTGCTGATGGTCCGGCTCGAACATGTTCGCTCTTCTGCTGGGAGAGCCTCAATAAATGGTATAGTCGGCGGAATGTAGTTTAGTCCCCGAAGTATTCCTGCGTTCGCCCGAGGTGTAAGTGTCATTATTGAATGCATATGCGTGCGCAGCGTTCCCCATTGAGATGGAAGGCCAAAGTTTCATCGCAGCACCTCCGCCTCCCCCCCATTGTTCAAGTCTAAAAGCCAACATGCTTTACAGTGGATGAGAAAATGAAAACGACGCGATAAGTGCTTCTCAGAATGGCCTTCCACAGATCTTCGAATTCAACATGAGGTTTCTTCACTTGCCATTATCATGAAAAATCTGCGTCACCATAACCCTGCTCTTTGAACAATGACAAATAGGCCCGACTGAATATCGATATGGAACACACTTTGCCCCCCTCCCCCTTAGGTGATTTGAGGGGCACACGCCCCACCCTACCCCCCTGGTGCACAAGCCGATGATTAAATTGCACGGACGCTGCATTTGCCGGTACAACCTGTTTGGGACATATTCGAGGCCCGATAATAAGGTCAATGCGACCTCTTACCTGGGTTGCATGAGATGACCCGGAACAACCTGTTTCTTGAAGACGGAGGACTTCATTCGAGAAAAAGAGATTTGAGTGATAGAGAGAAAGGAAGGAGAATGGCAGTGAGGTTAACCAAGCTTTGGCTTGGTTGGCTACCTTACACGTGGGGTGGGGGAAAGTGGGAATAATGGATAGGATAGAAAAAAAAAGAACAAGAGGAAAAAAATGAAGAAATTAACAGTTAGTCAGAACACGCACAACACGACCTCACGCTCGTACTTCACAGATGCTCGTGAAGTCCGGTTTCCTTCAGGTAGATCACTAGGGCTTTCGTGGCCTTACGCATGCACGTAACCATGAGCCAGGGTCCCGGAATCTTCTTTTCGGACAGCGATTTTGCATCAAGAAGGTCGAGCTTGGCTCCTAGAACACGTCGTTGAGTATTGTAGGATGGGCAGTGCCATAGAACGTGTTCAATCGTCAACTAACGGCCGCATAAGTTACATACTGTGCTATTGGCCATTCATATGAGATGAGAGTATGCCTTCGTAAATGCCACACCCAACCACAAGAGACACAACAAAGTTGCATCTCGATGGAAGAGTCCGGATGGCAAACAAAGTTGTAAATTAGTGTCACTAGAACACGGGTGCGGGTTGGAGAAATGCTGCATATTCCATTTGAGCAGTGTGATTCTATGACCAAGCGATTGCAGTTGCAGCGCCGCGTCCGTTCATGAGAGTGGTATGGGCATCCACGTGTCTTTTTCATGAAGCGATCATGGAGCTTCATCGGCGCGGTCATTGCCGGTAATTGCACAACGGCTCGTCAGCCATAGAAGTGTTCTATCATGTCCGTTCTCTAGTGCTACGATGTAGACTTACCTTATTTCATGCACTATCCGCTCGAATAATCCATGTCCAAGGCAAACTGTAGTGTTTGTATGTAAGGTTCTTAAAGAGTATTGGGCTCAGTACCCCCCCTTGAGGTACACCGCGACGAGTACAATGATGCGTTGTTGTGCCATCGGCCTTGTTGACGTTCTTCCGCGGTCTGTGCATCTGTCAATCTACGCAGACGACATCTGTATCTGGGCATCAGGGGTCACTCGTCTACACGTACGGGCCAGGCTTCAAAGAGCGGCTACACTGACGTCAAGCTACCTCCAAGGACGGGGACTGGAGCTGTCGTCTGAGAAATGCTCACTGGTTGCGTTTACGCGCAAGGTAATGACCCCATACGCTATCAAAATCAATGGGCGCACTGTCAGCTATGTGAAGACGCACCGTTTCTTGGGAGTAATAATAGATCGTGACTTGTCCTGGAGCCCCCCACATCGCCTACATGAAAAAGAGACTCACCACGATCACCCACGTCCTAAGATTTCTTGCGGGGAAATCATGGGGTGCATCTGTACGAGCGATGCTACAACTGTATATGGCACTTTTCCTCGGATTCATGCGCTACAGCTTACCCGTGCTGGGCAGGACCCGAAGAACAAACGTGCGCATCCTCCAGTCGATTCAAGCTCAAGCCCTGAGAATATGTCTTGGACTTCCGAGATGCGCGTCCTCAGCAGCGACTGTCGCCATCGCTCGTGATCACCCGATCACGACGTACATTCGAGTCGATGCTTTGAGAATGCACATTAGACATGCCGCCCGGATTCCTTCACACCACCATTCCTCACTTCCAACTTCTAGGCCACACTCTGCGTTCAGCAGTATTGTTGCTTCGCATAGCACACTGACTCCCGCGAACTTTACGCACGCAGCAAGACCGCCGTCGCCGTTGTGGTGTCTACATCCACTGGAAGCTCTGACAACCATTCCCGGAATAGAAAAGAAAAAACAGTCGTCAAATTTGGCCCTACGACAAGCCACACTACTGTTCTTGCACGAAAAACACAGTGGACGCCTTCACATTTACACGGACGGTTCAGTTTCTTCTGCAAGCTCGGCAGGGGCAGTGGTCATTCCCGAGAAATCCATCACCATAAAATTCAAGACGTCGCACTTGACATCACCGACGGCTGCAGAACTGGCCGCCATCCGTGCTGCTCTAGAGTTCATAGCTGAAGAACCACCACAGGCATGGTCAGTCTTCTCCGACTCCAAAGCCGCCCTCCAGTGCATAATGTCGCCATATCGTCATGGACCAAACGAACAGTTAGTCGCTGAAATAAGACTGCTTCATCACCGCGTGATAGAGAAGCAGCACAACGTAATATATCAGTGGATACCGGGCCATTGCGGTATCTACGGAAATGACCGTGCAGATGAAGCCGCCTGATCTGCTCATGATGCTCTCCATGGTGCAGCTATACCGTTATCAAGAACGGACGCTGCTACAAGGCTTCGTTCCCTTGCACGTGAACTCACGCTCTCACAGTGGAACTCGACGGAATTTTCCAACGCCCGTCTTCACAACTTGGACCCGAACCTACAGCTCCGTCTTCCATCGGGAATAACTAGAGCCGAGGAGACGCTTCTGTGCCGCCTGTGGCTCGGGGTGGCCTTCACGAATGCTTACGCATTTCGAATCGGAATGGCCAGTAGCCCGACATGTAATAACTGTAGCAGCGAGGAGACAATCGCGCATCTTCTCTGTGAGTGCCCTCGCTTCAGTGCACCAAGAAAAGAACTATCAAAAGTGTTCGATAGACTTGACAATCGGCCATTCTCCGAGGAAAAGGTCTTAGGACACTGGCCGAAACCGACCATGGCCCGGAAAGCTTTGAGAGTGCTGTTGCGTTTCTTACGGACGACTAATCTCAAAGACAGACTGTAAGCAGTGCCGTTTCCCGTATCATTGTTCACCATTTTCTTTTCTTTCTTTTGACATCTCTCTTCTATCATCTTTTATTCCCCTTACCCCCTTCCCCAGCACAGGGTAGCCAGCCGGTCTGAGAACTGGCTAACCTCCCTGTCTTTCCGCTTTTCTTTTCCTCCTCCTCCTCCTTGTATGTAAGGCTGACGTTGAGTCGCAAAAGATGGCCCATTGATTAGGTGGCTGCCGAAGTATGTACTTGACCGCCCCTTGTAGAGTTGGAACATTGGAAAATTAACCTCTGTGTGAGATAGCTGCTAACCCATCGAAAGACGTTAGAAAATTAACCTCTGTGTGAGGTAGCTTCTAACCCATCGAAAGATGACCTTCAAGATCCACTGCCTCCCGAGCATCGAGAATGGCCTCATCGGTAGCGTTGTCCTAGGTGCCTTTCACGTCTAAGAACAGTGCTACCTAAAGCCGTTTCATAGTTTTCTGCGGCTCAACGAAGGTCACTAGGTCAATGACGCTATCCAGTGAAGGCCGACCTCGTCGAAAGCCAGCCATAGTATCAGGGTACGGGCTTGCGTTCTTGCAACGCTAAGCTGGCAAAGGACGACTGCACCAAGGGACGACTGCACCATCGAATGGCGTGACGCCTGCCTTGTTTTCCTTCTTCGATCAGAAGAGACACTCAAGGCAGACGGAAGCCTAAAAAACTTATTCCTCGTGTTTGTTTGTTTTTTTTTTTTTTTTTCACCGTAAGTACCGTAAGTATACGCGTACATTAAATGTGCTGAATTTCAGGCCTCAAGAGACAATGTCTTCAATTTCTTGATGGTGGCTCCGGCACTACGCACCTTCAAACATTGTACTCGCAGCTGTTGCAGAGGTCTCGTTTTAACCTGGTCTTATGTGTACGTTGTCATTTTATTTTTTAAATTGTAAACACTTCTATGCCGACTCAACGAAAAAACTCTTCGCCTTTCCTTGGTCAGATGACCATGAAGATCAAGAAATGAATTAACTATACAAAATAAGCTTTCTTGGCACGGCTGCATTCGAACCCTGGCCCTCTAGCTCCGCAAGCGATTCTCTTAACCTCTGAGGTACACAACCACGCTCGCAAAAAGTGAATATACATATATTTTATCAATGCTTTGTATCCAGGGCGCAAAACAAGTGCATAAGAAGACCACTTCATCTGAAGGTCACGTTAAATTTTATAGAAGTAGAATCAGAAACACTCTACAGTGCAAGAGATAAACCAGCATGGAGGATTGTAAGCATTCGAAAAATTCCAAGTTTGCAAACTTCAATGCACGCGCTTCAGTGGTCACGGGATGTCCGTGCCATGAGGCCGTTCCAGATGCTGACGCATGCTGGAATGACGAAGGAGACCATGCCGATGCCGCCCGAAAACAGCAGTCTAGGAAAGACAGCAAAGTGCAATTAAACTGCGCTTACGCATCACTTAGACAACTCCCAAAAAAGAATTTATGCATGGATGTTTTCTCTTCAGCAGCCATGCTGATGCGTAATTTTTTGTACATTGTACAGGCGTCCCCAATGACACTAGCAGCTTCTGAAAATTTACTGATCCCTATTCTTTATTGTTGTCGCGAACAAAGCCGGCGAAAATGCATAACAGAGTGAATAAGTTGAGATTCCGCCAAACTCGCGCAAACGTGTATACATATGGCCTTTCATGAGTGCCCTATAAAGCATCCATTTTACAAAAGGAAAAGAAGATAGACTCTCAAGGTGTGGTACAAACGTGGTGACAAGGCACGTAAAGTAACTTTTTTTCAGGGGCAGCCTTACTTGTAGTGAATCGGCCATGTCTCCATGCAAGGCGGCTATTATAGTCTTTTTCGCAGTTAGTAGCATTCTGATGTGAGTATTGCTTCTCAGCACGGTCTTACTTACCGAGTGTAGTTAGACAGCAAGTCACCTACCATATGGTTCAAGGTAGCGGCGGGTACAACGATTCCTCCGAGTCTATATTCAGTCGACATTTGCAAGCCTGAGTTCATTATTTAATACTTGCAGTAGAAGTTTGTGCGCGTGTGTTTGGGCGTGCGCTTGTGTTTACACGTGCGCATGTTCTTATGTGGTGGCTTGTGCGTGTGCACATATGAGTGTTTGTTGGAAATGTGCACTTCCGTGCGTATTTGTGCATCTAATTAGAATGTGAGTGTATACTGGCACTAATCCATCGTAAAATGCTTATGTACACCGGAGAACATAGGCACAGAAAGGTAACACCAAAACTAAAAATCCATGATGACAAATGCGGCATGAACACTTTCGTTTATTCATTTACAAAAAAGAACGCGCATAATATTTCTGGATGTTTCCATTCCAAACCACGATGAGATAATGAGGCGCGTCGTGGAGTTGAACGGCAGAAATTTGGGCAGCCTGGGGCTCTTCCACGTCCACTGACATCGCACAGTGCACGGACATCTAGCACTTCACCTCCATATAATGGCGCCCGCCATGGCCGGGATCAAAAATAAATTAAATATCAAGAATACCAGCGCCACACTACCTTTTTCTGGCCCAGGCTGATACACCACTCAATATTCGGGTAGACCCTACATATTGTGCAAATGGATTCCATGTGAAGCAGTCTGCAGCAAGGTGCTGCAGTAAAGGAGTTGCTGCTTGTTTAAGTGTTACGTAGTGGATAGATGCGTGTTTACATGTGCGCATGTTCTTATGTGGTGGCTTGTGCGTGTGCACATATGAGTGTTTGTTAGAAGTGTGCACGCTCGTGTGCATTTGTGCACCTAATTTGAATGTGAGTGTAGTGGCACTGATTCCAACAGAGCAGTTGTGTGCATATTATAAGTTTACAAGCATGTCGACTACACTAGCACCTAAACGGCAACTTATGTCCCTTTATGCCAAGCACAGACGTCACTTTTATGTAAAGAAGTGCTTTGGCGTGCATGTCCCCAGCAGCGTCCGTTCTCGTTCCTGCGTGCGGGGACAACCAACGCTTGACTATAGCTTCTGTAATATTTATCAGATCGTTATAATAACGGATAGCCAACAAGGCAATCACAATTAACGTTAGACAAGCGCCATTACTGCAACTGGTGTTATGCCAGACGTGCCTTTCTGAATCTCAATGATTGCCACTCAGTTAACCCTGAATGCCGTGAACGCCGTGATGTTAAACTCTGACGCGCTTACAAAGGCACAATATTGCTCGCTTCATTTACCTATCAACTTGAGTGCACTAATGCTGATCCAGCCTTTTGATTATCACAAATTCAGCTTCTAAAGGAATATTAAGTGATTTCTTCACACTTTTCATGTCACCTATATGCGTCGCACGAGGGCACATGCATCTCTATATTTGAATAAATGAATCTCCACACTCAATTTGTCAATTTTAAATATAAGCCGCACCTTAATCTTCGCCTTTTGCTTTAGTGTGCATTGAACCCAAAGGAATGTAAGTGTGATGCCGTTTCGCAAATCCAAAGTAGCCAAATCTTACAAGAAATTACCCATGACATGCATAAGCACTTCTCTGGAAAACACCGCGATAAAAACTACAATTCCTAGGATTACTTGAGCTTAGCACGGGGGGACAAAGACATGCCTTGCGTATTACTTGCATTCTAGTAAAGTATGTAGCTTTGCGTGTGACTATTATTATCTTGCAGAACTATTATTCCAACTAAACCTTGCTCGTTTATGTAGACAACGTGCCTATACCATGCACATGCTCTAACAATCAGTAAGCTATAACTCTCTAAAATCCAAGGAGGATTAGGCATAGGAATAAAAAGTAGGAAGGTCAACGAATCGCGCGTCCGGTTTGCTATCCTACTCTAGAGGGAAGGTATGAAGGGCTAAGTTTTCCACGAACAGAGTAGGGTTGTGTATGGAGTTTTAATGGCACAAGACTATGGTCATCATCTCATGCTCCTGGATGACAGGCGCGGCAAAACTGGAGGTATTTCGTTACAAAGTAAATCTCATTTTTTCATGAGCACTGCATGTAGCACCGCCGCTCTCGCCTTGACGCTGGAAGGACTATGTATCGCACTGCGGAAACACCGAGGAAAATGACAGTGTCAATGAAATTTGTTGAAAGTGTTACGGCTGCACTATGATTATTATTATTATTATTATTATTATTATTATTATTATTATCATTATTATTATTATTATTATTATTATTACGAAGCACTGTATGCGAAGCTTTTTAGCACCACGCCAGGTTATTTGATCATTTAAACAAATATTATGAAACAATAAAACAAATCATAGAATTATGGTGAGCATAGCATACGCTCGTGCACGTGCAATTGTTCCACACGAGCACGTGCAAATTGTTCCACACAAGCTGGCGCTCCTGTTATTTAAGTATCACTGTCACGTTGGCGTTGAAGTCTGAAGAAAAAAGTGTTTAAAAATTTCGAGTTATCATTGCGCGTTTTCTTCTCTTTCAAACAGGGCTAACGGTAGCTACGGAAGTGGCATATTGCGGTACTGTAACAAGACGGTAAGACAATAATTAGTGATTTTACGACTAATAAGTGTCATTTCTAGAGCGAAGGAAAGGAGTGGAAATTTAAGGGCTCGTTCTTCTTTGTTAGACACAACATTAATGAGAAATCACAGACAGTGATGCCAAGGAAAGTTTAGGGGATGTTATTACTAGTAATTGTAACGTAAATATGAAGAAATAAAAGTGGACGTAAAGGTAACTTGCCCCCTGGCAGAGACCGAACCTGCGACCTTCGAATAACGTGTCCAATGCTCTACCATCTTGGCAACAGCGGCTTTTTATTTTTTTTGTTATTTATTAACTGAGCAACAGCGTCGGTCATCCCTCCGTCCACTTTGTGCATTAAACGTGGGAGTGTCAGTAGCGACTATAATAGCCATGACGGTCATGTGTAAATTTGTAACCCCGGCATAAAAGACTTTCGTGTTAAAATTTAAACTGAAGGCATATTTTTGTGACGGTCGCGCCAGAAGTTTGGCGTGACTGCGTCCCTGGGCATCAGGTTCACTGATATTATTAAAAAAATGAAATGCGTGATGTAAGTTTCAAATCGATCGTACCTCCCTCTGTCCTTGTCTTTTTTTATGCGGTCAAGATGTCGATCAGTAAGCACCAACTAGGCCAAACCCAAGTTCTCCTGTAAGTTGCAAAGTTTACTCTCGCGTTCGAAAGAAAACGCATCATACCGGCACGAGCGTAATGGCATCATGCTTTCACGAGAACATACGATCGGTCGTTCCTAGAATGCGCCTAGAGCGTTCTGTACGCAAAAACAACAGATGACTGCGCAGACCACTGATATGAAAAAAAAAAGTGAAAAAGAGAACAGCAACCCATGGAAAAGGCCCTGATGATATCCATACAAATCAATGGTGTTTGCCATTATGTGCAAAACAATGCTATGCCGATATGGAAAATTTTCAGTGTCTGACCTGTCGCTTACTTCTAAATAGTTCCACAATAATGAAGCGTAGGTATTTTGTTACAACCTATCACTTTTGAAAGTGAAATCTGCTGTGTAAATGACACTGCTGTGGGTTTAAAAACAAGCGTGACTCTCCGGTGTGGTTACGTGCACACTCTCATAGCGTCAATTTCCAGGCCGCTTAACAAAGGAGAGAACAGTTTACTGCAGACGCATGTCCGTGTGCAACTTTCTTTTTTAGTGAGTATCTTATTTGCGCTAGTTCAACTATTTTAAGTAGAAATAGTGGAAATAGACCACCAATCTTTTCTCTTAAACAAGAAGGTTGTTTGTGAGACGAAACAAACGATGAGATAATGAAGAGGTAAGTAGCAGTTTTTCTAGCATACATATTTAAGCTCTTGTTCATAAATCTTGTAATAAGTCTTTGCATTGTTGAACGTGTCTTTAGCAGCCCGCTCCATCTAGTGAAAATTTTTTTAATTCTACATTCATTTGCACGTAGTTTCCCTTTCTCATAAGTGACCAGCATGTGTACGCTTAATTGTTCTTGCAGTGTAAAATTCCTCCACAAAACGACGAGGACCGCTGCCCATCCGAGTGCCAATGCGCCTTCCAAGGCTCATCTACAAAAAGAGGCGTACTGCTGGAAACTATGAGGACACGGGCAAGGACAGATTTGGTTCTGTAAAACACGAAATCAACAGGCTTATTTACTTTGATAAAAAGCACGCAGCTACCTATTCAAGGCTTACTTGTCTGAATAAGCACCCGATTCCAATTTCCCAATTTATTACTATTGCCTAAATATCAATGAGATTTCCTTAGCGCGTCATTATCGAGGTAAGTACATAAAATGACCTCAACTCCTGTTTTTCCACGCAGCATTAGTTAACTATTTTTCCATGTAACTATTTTATCCCTGTGAGTAATGCCAAAGCAAACAAAGTGCTTCGGCAGTGGAAAGCACAACGCGATAAGCAGGATCTATGAAAAAATTGGCGAAGCCTTCACTAAGCCGAGCAAGACTTGAAACAGCCAAACTGCACGATTCTGAAGGCTAATTTGGTTGCTCCTATACTTCGTTTCACAAGCTGTTGGCAGTACTGTGGAAGGTACGCGCGCCCTCAGCCAATCATGAGCGCACTGCATAATTGTGTTCCTACGCGAATGTCGCTTCCGTGAATCTGAGAAGTTCCTGTGTGGAAAAATGTGTACTATACTAATTAACGTTTTTTTTTTATTTTGTAGCAGGTGGCGTTCGGCACCATGTTGATCTGTTTTGCTTATTTTTGGAGGGGCCTACTTCCGCTCCAAAGAAACTGGCCCGGCTTTGTCTATTTATATTTAGCGTTACCTGTTCCTATGAGTTTGCGTCACATCATAGCTTTTTTTTTAAAGGGGGTGGTGCCATCAAATTTTGAGGCTATAACAAGCCTGTTGTGGGTTTCCTCTGTATGCAAGTACACTCCACATGAAGGGTCGGACGCAGCAAAAGTTTAGAATATATTTTAATTCACTTCCAAAGTGTACCTAAATGCTCACTCTCCCGATCGATGCCCATCGCTAGCGCATCAAAACTGACGTAGCTCTGTGGGAAGACAACGAAAGTTCTATTGACGTCACACCATATCTGTAGTGACGTGAGTGTCCTCGGGACCTCTGTTACCTCCAGAACGTACGTACCGGCAAAGCATCGGTTGCTACATCACTTGCCGAGTTTCGATCGCTTCCTGGTGAAGTGCTGCGCATCTTCGCGCGAGCCTTGTATGGTCACGTGACCAAGCCTTCTACACTGCTACGTCACTGCCCAACTTGGTGCCCAGAAACCGAAACCGAAAGTTGTCCGCATAAATAAGGCGATATTAAATTACTTAGCGAGAATACGTGAATCTTGGTGCGTGTATCATGCTTCCTAGAGCCATAAGAAACGCTTCCAGCGAAGAACGCGCTAGCCACAAACTTGGTGGCACCACCCCTTTAAATGTTTATGTCACGGGTGGAGAAAAAAAAAAAATCACAGCATATCCACGGAGTGAATGATGATGAGTGGGCGAAGCTTTGGAGGTTCATCGGTAAACCGTGAATCTTCCGTGAATTTTCCTCCAGTACATCATCAAAGACGTCACAAACACTGTGTGTATATATACAAGAAATTTTATTTATTCGTAAATGGTAGCTAGACGTGGCTTCCGGTCCCCCTTTATTATAACGGCTTTATGGTCGGTGGAGTGGAGGGATAGGGGTTCTTATATGGCTCCGTAGAGGATTTCTAGAGGGGAGAGAGGGGGGGTGAGCGTAGAGGAGAGAGAGCAGGAGAGGACGCCGCTCCGTAGAGTAGAGGATTCCTAGAGGTGAGAAAGGGAGTGAGCGTAGGAGAGGAGACGCGCGCGCCGCTCCGTACAGTAGAGGATTCCTAGAGGAGAGAAAGGGGGTTGAGCGTTGGAGAGGAGAGAGAGGGGGGAGGGGACACGCATGCTCTGGAGGGGTGTAGGACGCGGGCGCCGCTCCGTACAGTAGAGGATTGCTAGAGGAGAGAAAGGGGGTGAGAGTTGGAGAGGAGAGAGAGGTGGAGGGGACGCGCATGCTCTGGAGGGGTCTAGGACGCGGGAAGGAGGGGTGGACTAAGCCCCCCGCAAGCACATCCAAGCAAGATCAAGGAATGGAGCCAACCTGGGCGACAGACACCACCTGCCTAGCCATTGCTAAGCTGCCCCTCTATGCTCTCGGCCATGACTCTAGTGACTGTAGTGGTGGTGGACGGCCTTATTGTACTACAGTGTTCTGCTTGACATAGATGGCCACACCGGGGGTCTTCGATTTTCAGACCTCTGGTAGCTGACTCTCTGGCAGCCAGAGCTAGCCAGAGAGTCAGCGAGCTGGTTCCGGTCGGGACAGGAAACAGCGTCGTGGTCACGTGTGTGGGGAACCCGAGACAACCCGAAGCTGCCCGAAGATTGCAAAATCGAACGCTGGGACAGCCAGCGTAAACGTAAACAAACGCTACCACGTAAACAAACGCTACCGTCGTAGCAGCAAACGAAACATTGCGCCGCTTGCGCGTTGATTTTTCCTGCATTGCCCGCTTGGAAATATGTGGCTAGGATTGCCGAAGAGCTGAAATAATATCCTCGAGCAAACGCATTTGCGGTACGACCTCGTACGCTCGCGAGATCACGCGAAACTCGCCCCGTTCGCGAGCAAAACAGCCAGCTGGCGCACGGCGCCTCGAGAACGATGCAAGGTGAGCTGCCGCGCCGCAAACGGCTTAATAAGCTCACGTCTGCTTAGTAAGTACATGTAACAGTCACTGCACAACGCGACGCAAAATCTCGCGAAAGTGACCGTGTCCCAACAAGAGCTCGAGTATATACCTGCTCAGCTATCGCGTACTACATCTCACACACGCGTTGACCAACTTGCGTTTTTTCTTTTATAACTTCAGAAATGCGGTGGTATCGGTACCACGAGTGCGCGTCATATCTAAAATAAACTTCTGCATGACGCGTTTTCGACTCGTTCTGGCAGATGTTGCCTGGGCCTCTTTTCCAGTCCTGAGTGGCACTTCCAAAACCTCATGTAGCTCAGCTTTCATTTGAGCTACTCTGAGAACCGTGTCCAGGGCTACCATCCTCGCGAGCACAAGCGCTACATATTAGCTAACCGCTTCTGGTGTTGCTAATGCCCATGTTGCTGCTAGCATCGTTACGCAACTGTAAACAACTGGTTATATAAAACATATGCGACTGTTGAACATATGTCTGTGCGTGCAACCTTTGTACATACCTTTAGCGTCATTTCGTAACGTTTCGCTCAATAAAAAAATTACAACACAGTTACCTTCCCTCCGCATATATGCTTCGCACAACATCGATTCCCAAGGAACGTGGGATCTGCCGAATTTTTTTCACGTCAACGCGTCGTAGCGTAACATAATACCATACCACATATACTGGACCGTAGATAGAAGTAAGCTCGCACGCCGTTCGCGACCAACGAGCATCACACAAAAACAACTGTCGCGATCTCTGTTATTCAATCAGGGCATTCTATCACCATCAAAGACCGAATAGTTAAGTTCTGAAGAAGTTCACTCACGCAAACATACGACGGAGCGAAATGCTACTTCGACCACAATCGTCTTCGCTAAGTGCACAGAAAGCAGGCACGGCACCACAAACGAATACTACTACGAAAAAGATAAACTCGAAAGTTGTCTCCATGCGTGCGTACGAACGTGTACTACATAACTTTTGAGACATGTGCACGACGCAGTTAGCAGGCAACAGTTCGCCGCGTTGTTCACGGAAGGAAGCTTCACGGGAAACATAACACAAGCGAAAAAACAGTAGCTTCAAATGTTCGCCGCCACTCGTAATCGCCCCATCTCGCACGGCGGAACACGCTTTAGAAGATAACTCCACGCGTAATGACAAGCGAAGGCGCAGCCCCCAAGCGCCCACATTGCCCACATTGCAATCCGTCGAGTCCTCACAAAGATGGCGGCAAGCGCGTATCGTCTCTTTTCGGCGTCTGCTAGCCCAAAACCACCCCAAAACCTTCCAGAGAGCTTCCACGACTAAATTGTCCTGGACGCTTCTGGCGACGCAAGCACATGCAAGCAAGATCAAGGAATGGAGTCAACGGGACACGGGCGCTGCTCCGTAGAGTAGAGGATTGCTAGAGCAGAGAATGGGGGGAGCGAAGGAGATCAGAGAGAGGGGGGTGGAACGCGGGACGAGGAAATTAGGGACAGACAAAGCCCCCGCAAGCACATGCAAGCAAGATCAAGGAATGGAGTCAACGTAGGCGACAGACACCACCGGTAGTACGTGTTATTCTTTGCTTGCACCCACCACCTGCCTAGCCATTGCTAAGAGGCCACTCTGTGCTCTCGGCCATGACTCTTGTGACTGTGGTAGTGGTTGACGGCCTTATTGTACTACAGTGTCTGCTTCGCATAGTGGGTGCTTCCCTACTTCATGAAAGTGACCGGACGCGGGGCGGACACAGCCCCGAGCATAAGATGCTTCGCATTTAAAATATTTACTTTAATCATTCAGTCAGTCAGTTTAAGTGAATCATTGAGTCAATTAACAAGCAAATTCTTGCATCAATCAATCCGAAGCTTTATTTTCCGACATAATAAAACATGTTCTTTTTTTGTTTTTGTTTTTTTTTTTTTTTTGCTTTTGATGTTTGCTACTCTTACTGCAGCAGTACTGAATGATACCGTCCTGTACCTACCACGTAATGATTGCCATGAGCCCGTTAGAAGGGTTCACATTTCATCGTCCTCATCACAACTTGAATCTGGCGTCACAGCTCCGCAGAAACCGGCGGCGACATTGCACAATGTGCGTCGCTTCCATGACAAATGCGTACTTGAAGCCAAGCCTTGTACTTGAAGCCAAGGTGCTTCAGCATCCGCTGCATCGTCGTTGTGGACACGGTCAGTAGCGTCTCGTTCTCTTCGAAACGCTGCACCACCTTAGCGATTGCTGGAATTTCACCTCTCTCAAAAAAATCACGCCATATCCACGAAGTGAATGATGATGAGTGGGTGAAGCTCGATCGTTTTCATCCATGGCAGAAAGAGAATGAGTGGTCTGGAACGTGCTTATACTTCATGGTCATCAGCGTCATCGTCATCGTTATCCCGTGTAGTGGGTACATTCCACTATACTGGAACGCGCTTATGCTTCATCGTTATCACGTGTAGTGGGGTGTGTTCAGATAAGAACGTCGGTGCATGTCCGCCGACCCCTTTAATTTCGCCGACAAAAATATATTTTGCTTTCAGAGTCCCCAGGACCACGAAACCACTTTTGGTTTCACGAGAAAAAATTTCACCTTCCTTAAAAAAAATTCGCAAGTCTCCACTGAGCCGCCACCGCCTGTTTCGAATTTCACGAAAATGGGATTTCTATGAGACGCTACAAAAAACACTATTGTAGCTGTAGGTCTGAAAAATTTTCGGCACATACTACAAATAGTTGGCGTTGACAAAAAAATTTTTACTTTGCAGTGTTGACGTTCTTCTGTTAAGGAAAAAAATCGCGATATCGGCACAAAGCTCAATAATGCTCACATTTAACATTTTTTTCCTCCGTAAGTATAAACGCCAGACTTCCCAAAGTTTTTAAATACATTGCCATATGTTTGGTGAACGAGTGTGCTGAACGAAATACCTGAGAATGACTTCAAACGTTAACCAGAAATGTTCAACTGAGGACATGTCTCTCAAAATGCAATATTTTGAAGATCATTTAAAAAAAAAACACCATCTTCGATTTTCTTTAAACTCTTCAGAATTAAAGCCATATATGTGTTCTAACATAATCTGTAAAAACATGTTGCA
>JALIZH010015078.1:0-14632 GCA_030522465.1 Rhipicephalus appendiculatus
TCTATTCTGGGCATAGGGAAGGGGAATAAGATGCGTCTGACTGTTGATGGCTCTGTAGTCCGTGCAAAGCCGAAGGCTCCCGTCCTCCTTGGGCGCTATGGTTATTGGTGATGCATATGGCGATACGGACGGACGGAGAATGCCTGCATCCAGCATCTTGCCAAGCTCTTCTTTCAGCCATGCTTTCTTTTCCCGGGTGAGGTGGTATGGTTTCTTTCGTACAACCGATGTGTCATGCAGTTTGAATGGAACTTCAAACTTTGTTGTGCCTGGAGGATAGCCACCTTTGCAGAATAATTCTGGATATATTGTAGGGATGTCATCTGATTTGGTCACGATGCGCATTTTGTCTCTGTTTCCCACAGGTTGCACATCTTGGCTCACTGACACACTGTCATCCCAGTGTATGTTAAGCTTTAGTAGTTTCATGTCTGGACGAGAGAGTAGAAAGTCACACTCGATGCCTTCTATCACCAATGCCAGTGTTTCTACGGATTGTGACTGGTACTTCAAACATATCCTTATCCATTCGCAGTGTTTTTCTCGGCCGTCATATCCTCGTACCATCACAGTTCTGCCTCTGAATATGCCCTCGGGCTTCGCCTAGCTTCGTTTTATCACTGAAACTGAAGCTCCGCTGTCTACAAGTGCTTGCATATTTTGACCGTTTACTTCGAGTTCTATGTGCAGTAAACTTGATGACACAAGTTGGACGGTTGCATGCGTCGTAGGGGTGAGTTTAGAATTATTCCGTGCTCCAACGCTGCATTCATCTTTCGAGGGCCTATTCTTCTTTACGAGAGTTGCGCTTCCTCTAACGTCAGAATTGACGCCTCCAAAATCCATCGAGTACTTGTCATTCAAGTAGCTAACGCTTGGCGTCTCTGACATATCTTGCTTAACTTTAAAACCTCGTTCAGCCCAAGGATGCGACAATAGCTTGAGTAGTTGGAGAAGCGCTTCGGGTGTTTTCGGACAATGTATTAAAACCTGTCGTTGCAAATCTCTTGGTAGGCCATGTATTATAAGAGCAAGAAGTGACGAGGTCGACAATCCAGGTTCAGCTATGCGAAGAAGTCGCTGTTTTTCAAGAAAATACGCGAGTGGCGTTCCAGACTTAAAACGGTAGAATATTGCCTCATGCCACCGCTCAACCGGATTCTTGTTGAAAGTTGCCAGGAAACTTTCTTTCCATTTACACCAGGGTTCAGGCTCCTGTTTGCAATATCGCCACTCATGCCACCTTTTTGGTACCCCGCGAAGGAACTGTCGCATATTCATGACCAAGTCTTCGTCAGACAGCCATCCATTGTTTTTCGCAGCTTGTTCATAGTAAGCTATCCACGCTTCTGGATTGTCGGACACATCGTCAAATACGTCTGGCTGTATTAGTCGCAATGATTGCGTTGCCCGTTTCGTCAGCTCTGCAGCGAGAGTCTCAATAACAGTGTTTTGCTGCGAGATTTGCTGCTGTTGAACTGTAATGGCTCGCAGCACTGTCGTTAACTCGTCAGACGACGCAGGACCATAGGTCGGCAGACTCACTCATGAGTCGACTTCACTCCAGACTCACTCAGACTCAGATCGAGCCGTGAGTCTGAGTCTGAGTGAGTCCGGGTGAGTAATATTTTGGCGAGTTTGAGTCCGAGTGAGTCCAGTTGAGAAAAATTTGCGTGAGTCTGAGTCCAAGTGAGTCCGGTTGAGGAAAATTTTGGTGAGTCTGAGTCTGAGTGAGCCCTAAGTTCAAAATGTATTTCTTGAGTGAGTCTGAGTGAGCTCTACACTTTTTTGCCGATCTATGGTTCTACTTACCCAACTTCAGCATTACTGTCAGCCTTACGCAGGCTCACGTTTGCACTCAGGCCGACTGACGCATACTTCAAAGCACCAGCGTTCATACGCCAGCTCAATATTTGTTGATCAGAGGCGTGAATTACGGAGGAGGGGGGTGGTGTGACCTCCTTCCCACCCCCGAAAAGTGTTTCCCGGGAATTCTTGATAAAAATGTTTCATGTGAATAATATCTCTTTCAATAAAAAGGTGCTTACTGGATCGCAACCACTGATATCTCATATTTGAAGGTACGAGGTCAAAAGGCGCCAAGTAGAGCACCGAATACGCGAGATACTGGTGTTAAAGAGCATTGACACGAAGTTCAAAGAAGCCAATTGTACGCTAACGGACTCATGAGTCGGCTCCACTCCAGACTCACTCAGACTCAGATAGAGCCGTGAGTCTGAGTCTGAGTGAGTCCGGCTGGAAACATTTTCGTGAGTCTGAGTCCGAGTGAGTCCAGCTGGGAAAAATTTTAGTGAATCTGAGTCCGAGTGAGTCCGGTTCAGGAAAAGTTTGGTGAATCTGAGTCCGAGTGAGTTCCAAGGGCAAAATATATTTCATGAGTCAGACTGAGTGAGCTCCACTTGTTTTGCCGACCTATGCGCAGGACAGATCGTGACATTCCTTTTTAGCGGTGTCAGCACCAGCTTGTTGAACGTACTTAGAGGAATGTTTACTTTCACAAAATCTCGCTTGGAAAGTTCCTCTGAAGACATGGAGGCTTCATTGAGAATGAGGTTCAGAAGCTCACCTGTAGTGACATATTCAGGAAGTTCCACAGCGGCGTCGTCCTCGACTTGATATTTCTTGAATACCGCAGAGTCGCTGCGGTTGTCCACAAAGAAAGTCATCCACATAACGGCTCTTGTCGTCGGCTGCGCCAAATTATGTAACGAGACCGCACATAATAAAGAGACACTACTCTTCAGGTCGCCATTCCTAACTTCTTCTTTATTCTCTTCTCGTTCCCCCCCCAGTCCCCTTGGCATGAATTGTGTCTTCTTCTTCCTCAACTCCTTGAGCTTGCTTCACGAGTATCTGTGAAAAAAAAAAAAGACAGTCAGAACGTTGCTGAAGTCCGAGTGCTAAGAAAGGTGGAGCAAGGGCTTGTGGAGTTTGCGTAACCAAAACCACGGGCAGAGAGATGAACGAGGACTGAGACAAGACGGCACACGCTCATCTAAATTACAACACTGTACCCTGGATAAATTTTGTTATCACTTGATAATCTTTAATGGTCACCTAAACATAAGTACATATGTTTCTTTCTATGCTCGCTTTTTTTATATTTCATCTTTATTCAAGAAACCGAGCGATCCCACGCATTGTGGGAAGCGATGTAAAGCGAAGCAGCCGGCAAGGAGCAAATCATGCTCTACATAACATGCATGCCATGATTTACATGTTAGGACCTGTCATTTATCTTCGTGAGCCACAGTTAGACAGACAGACAGATAGATAGATAGATAGATAGATAGATAGATAGATAGATAGATAGATAGATAGATAGATAGATAGATAGATAGATAGATAGATAGATAGATAGATAGATAGATAGATAGATAGATAGATAGATAGATAGATACGCTCAAAGTCGCCGAAGTTTGCTAAGAAATGCTTCCCATTTACTACGCCTGCCCTACCGTGGTGGGGAATAAAGCCCGTGTCTTTCAGCTTACCAGCCTAACATCTTAGCCGCTAAGCTATGCTATCGCAGGCGACATGAGGCTTTTTATGTACAAATCGAAAACGCGCTTTTTGGGTTGGATACGCTAGCTTCAGCACGATAGTGATGCACTCGCGATATAGAATCAACGATTTTTCATAGCTACACTAAAGTTTCTTACGTAACAGCTTTATTGTGTTCCTGCGCTCGCCGCTGACGTCACAAGGTGCAGCCACGGCGATGCATTCCACTACTGATCTGTTATTCATAGAAACAAGATGGTCGCACATATGACTGTGAAACAGAGAGTAACGGCATAAGATGAAATGGGATGGTGGCTATAGTTTCGCTCTGTAGTGAGTGTTCTGCCATGACAAACCCCGACAACGTGAACACCATTACATTTTCATGGAAATGCATACGAAACAGAACAAACAAAACAAGAACCAGAGAGCACCCGAGAGCATGAAAGAGGCGAAATTTCTCAAGCACGTAAGAAAGGGAAAATATACAGCCACCCGTTTGACGCACGAAGCCACAAGGAAATCCGTAGGTATTTCTCAGAAAGTAAACTTCTTAGTTGCTACAACTTCGCTACAACTTCTTAGTTGCCGAAAACTTGTGGCTTCATGCTACAAACGGGTGGTTGCCTATTTTCTCTTTCTTAACGCTTCCGCCACCTTGAGGGATTCCACATAAATCATTTGCACTTCTCAAGCACGTGTTTTCAGGTGTAGAAATAGTGGTGTCTCTACGGGTGCTACACGCTTGCTGAATGCAATGTGGGCGTGTTTTGAAAGCCTCGGTGATGCCAAGAACAACGTCGGGGGTGTTAGTGCAGCAAGACTATGACGTCTTATTTGCAATTCCAAAGCTTGCTGTCACCCGTCTTCTCATATAGTTTGGACACGACGCGCGCGAAAATGCACTCGTGGGTTTTCGCACCATGCAAGGCTCCCACGTCTTTACGTTTAAAGTTGACGATGTAGTGCATGGAACGTGGAAAGGACAAGAAATAGTTACAATGAGCGGCATCACCTGAATTTCGGTATAAGTCAGCAAGATGAGGTGATCCGCATTTCGGGTTAGTGCAGTGGTAGTGCTGTTGAGGATCAGTACGATGCATTCGGGTTCAATCTTAATCTAGACGAACGCACTTCAATGAAAACAACTTAAAATCACTCTTCGACCTTAAAACATTCCTCCATTTAACTTCACTGCGCTTTAAATATGCCCAAGTCTGAGTTATCAAAATGTATGCGTGGCATTGACCGACTTAACGTCGTAAACACCAGTTTACAATGGAGTTGGTGGCTAGCTTCACTAACGTGACGTCGCGGAGGTTGATGGCGTCATCGCCAACGTCACACCACTTCCCCTCGGCGCGGCTGCACACTGCCTTCACATTGCTTCGTCCTACCACCTGCGCTGCTGCTCCACATCTCCGCTTGACCATTTGCGTGTCTCCAACTCCCAACTCGCCTCCATCCTCCACTCGCCTCCGCTATACTATACTGTACTCTCCCTCTTCCCCTCATTCCTCCTCATCCTCACGTCACTCCTCACCCTCACTTCTCATTCCCTCCCTTTGCTATACTACGCACACATGGCTTTTCTATACTTCACCCTATCCAATCTTTCTTTCTTTCCTCCTCACGCTCCCGTCTATCCGAAATTCCCTTCCCCACCTCAATGGTATACGATACTATGCACGACTGTGCTTCCCCATCCCTAAAGGCGCTGAGCCGTGCCCCCACGACGGGAGGCAGAAAATAGTGTCCTTTTTCTATCTTCCTCTTTCCCAAAACCACTCTCTCTCTGCTATGGTAGGAGGTGCTTGACGCATACCCGTTAGGCAAGTTATAGACAGCTTTCTCATTTTTAGTGTAGAGGAAGTAAGCAGAGGGGCTTGACCAAATTATGCGGTACATTCTGGTTTCGCTATGCTGCGAAAAAAAAAGGAGGAAGATTTAAGCGCGGCTGTAACAACTGCGGCAGAGTAGCGAACCGGTTGTCCTAAAGTGGTTAACCTCTGTGCATTTACTTCTATACTATTTCTTCTCTCTTCTTGACTGTTCAGTGTGATAAGTCCTACGAAAAAGAATAGTAGCTAGAGCGAGTTGTATTTGATTCATAACGGCGTGTGACACAGCACCCGAGCGTAGGATAAAAGGAGACTACAAAAAAAAATTACACCATCTCCCGCTAAAGGGAACCATGTGTAGATGTGAAGCAGCGGGCGCTAACGCTTACACTGGCGGCGGCGTTGACGCTGGCGCTCATCGCAGCGTTGCACAGGAGAGAAAACTGGGGAGGCGCAAATCAGGCAGTGATGGAGCAGTGTTTCCTGCTGGAACATGCCAATCGCTGCTAATGGGCAATGAGAGACAGAAGACTCCGACTGGACACAGAGACCCGCACTCCGCTTTTAGTTAACGCGCACGCTGCGAATTTTTATTGTTCAACAACGCACAGGAGAAATCTCCCACCGGCACCACCTTGGAGGTCAAGATCCATTGCCATATATACGGGGTGGCCAGTGAACGGTTGTGCAGCGCGAGCAGTCGGTTTTTTCAACCAAGAAACTCGCTAGCAGACGCTGCCTGCGTCGGCGTCGCGAGGCGAGAGAGGGGGGAGCGTAGGAAAGGAGAGAGAGGGGGGTGACACGCATGCGCAGTGGGGAGGTGTGCACGCCGTGGGCAGGGATGCGTAGAGGAGAGAGGGGGGGGAGCGTAGGAGAGGAGAGAGAGGGGGGGACGCGCATGCGCAGTGGGAGTGTAGACGCCGCGGGCAGGGTTGCCTAGAGGAGAGAGGGGGGGAGTGTAAGAGGGGAGAGAGGAGGGGAGGCGCATGCGCAGTGAGGGTGTGGTTGCCGCGGGGAGGGATGCCTAGAGGAGAGAGAGGGGGGAGAGGAGGTTTTTTCTTTTTATTGTTTTTAAAGGGTTTGCGCATGCGCAGTAAGGGTGGGCACGCGGCACACCACCACCACCATCACCACCACCACCACCACCACCACCACCGGATTAAGCTTCGCCATAAGATGCTTCACATCTAAAAAAAAAAAAAAAAAGTAGGCGCAGCCGGCACTAGTGGCTTGAGGCTCGAAGCGGCAGTGGAGATGGGCGGCCTTCTTCCTTTTTTTATTTTTCTATTTGTTTCTTTTCTCTGTGTTTTTTATCTCTTTCTGTCTCAGTTTTGTTATATTTCTTCCTCCCTATTCTTTTTCTCGTTGTCATTTTATGCCTTCTGTCTCTGTTTTTTCCTATTGCTCCGTTTTTCTATATATCTGTTTCTTTCTCCCTCTTTTCATCTTCTTTTTCTCTTTCATGGGTTAATTTTTCTCCTGTGTTCACTTTCTCTCGCTCTGTTTTTTTTGTTTCTCTTTGTTTCATTCATTGTCTTTTTATTTTGGTGTCTGTTTTTTCTGACGTTTTTTGTGTCTGTCTCCTTCCAAGGCGCTAGATGCTATATAAGTGATGAACTGTTCATGGTCAGTTTTGGGAAACGCGAACCGGCGGTTTGCTCTGCTGTTAAAACAGAAAAAAAAAAGGTTGACTTCCATTTTATCTTTATTTTGTTGTTTTGCACTCTACAGTGAAGCGGTCTTTGTACTCAGTGCCGCCGTTGTCGCCATCGTTGTAGTGCTAGTATCAGTAGTAGCAGTAGCATCACGCATGTCCTGTGACCGGACGAGGCGCGAATAAAGAAATTAAACGAAGTGATTAATACATAAAACGAAGCGATCGTGATAATGCTCTATATGCTGTTGAAATCTGGATAAGGCCTTTGCCTAATTCCACAAACCACGTGATCGTCCTTTGAACAGCTGTAGCGGAAGACAGAAGAAGACCGATGCTGCTACATTGAATTGCGAAAAATCAACTGCTTTATTCCGATGACGAAGCGTTCGCCCTGGCAGCGCCTCCGCTGACCTAATCGTCGTAGCTGCCTCGGAACGCCAGCACGTGACAGGGGCCCTCCGCCATATAGACGGAGTCTTGATTAGACCGGTGTACACACTTTTTTCTTTTCTTTGTTGCAGATGGCTTCGTGAAAGTTGATAGGTGAAGAGTAGAAACAGGAAAGATAGTATCATTCGCGGAGGTTTCCGCTCGAGTTGTCTTTCTCGGAATCCAACCGCCGTTCAGCTGCATGTAACAACCCCTGAAGCACGAAATAAATCCGTTGTGATGAATTCCAAACAGAATGGGAGTCGGTGAGCTCTCTAGTGCAATTTCAGACGACAGCGCCTCAGGGTAAGATGCCGTTATATAACCTCTTGCTGAAACATTTGGATTTGAGCACTGCGGTTGGCCCTTTGTTTACATACCATCCATGGATGATAGAAAGCATAGATTTTAGTAGTCATGTATTAGTGTTTGCGTAGTAGTAGCTTCATGGGAAGTTATTAGCTTGAGTTCGGCGAACTGTATACAGTCAAATCCTTCAATAACGATAACGCCGGGGAAGTAAGTTATGTTCGTTCCCGCGAGAATTTCGTTGTCACTAAAATAGAAAACTACGCACTCCAATTACTTCGCACAGCCAGGATTTGTCTAAAGAAGTCGCTAATCCTGATGTGCTTCACGTTGCTTTTACGGAGGTTGAATGAATGAATCTTTATTTCATCTTGAATACTTTTTTTTCAAGAAAGGTACAGGAGCTAAAGGCGAGCAACGCCTGACAGGGGCCCCTGTTCCCGCAAACATGTTGATACACCATATTACATTATATAATGGTAGTTGATTGACAGTGAACGAAAAACACACAAAATCGTAATACATCTGCGATACAATTCATCAGGAAAACAGAAAAAACTTACACACCATTACGCTCGCATAGTTATTATGCTACTATTTTCTTCAAAACGTAGACCATGACATATGAAAAAAAAAAAAAAAAAAAAAGAGAAATGCTGATAGGTAGCAATACGCAAATAAACAAAAAAAAAATGTGAAAGAAAAAAAAAAAACAAAAGGAAAAATCTAATATATAAAAAACGGTAAGATGCAGCGCTGAACATATAAATTACAACTGTAGACAGAGATGAAGATCCGAACGTAAGCATATACGTAATTACGTTAGAAAAAAAACCCAATAAAGAAACGAAACACAAAGAACGCACTTGATATTTACAGATACCTATATATATATATATATATATATATATATATATATATATATATATATACACACATATATATACACACACATACATACACACATACACGCACATACACATATGTTTTTTCAATCACTCTCTCAAACCCTGTGTTAGTAACATTTCCTTTACATTATTTTTGAATGCATTTCTAGTCGTAGTGAAATCAATATTAGCTTCTTGCTTATTTAGAATTGTTAGCACTTGGTAGCTGGTAGTTTGTTTACCATAGTTAGTCCTTGTTTTTAGTGTCCGTCTTCTCTTCAGTCTCATATCGTATGGGACTTCGTTACTGCTTCCATCTAGATGTAGTGCATTGGTATGTATATACTGTAGTAATTTGAAATCATAAACTTGGCTTGCTTGAAGCATTCGATATTTTAAAAATAGCGGTGACGTGCTTAGTTGGTAACATGGTCCCTGATAGTTTTCATAAATGCGCAATATCCTCTTTTGTAGAAGAATAAGCCTGTTGTAGTTGGTTTTTGTTGTGGTACCCCAAACCAGTATTCCGTAGGATAATCTGGAGTAGAACAATGAATTATACAAGTTTCGCTTCAGCCAGATAGGTATCAAGGGTGCAATTTTATACAAGCATCCAACAGCTCTGGACAGTTCGGTAACTAAATTATTAACATGAGCATTCCACGAAAGGTGTTCTTGGAACCAGACACCAAGAAACTTTTGCTCTTTAACCCTAGTTAACTGTTGCCCTTGAAAAGTTAGAACTATTTCCTGGCTGATATTTTTGTTTAGAGCACGAAATATAACATAGTTTGTTTTTGCTATATTAAGCTGCAGCCTATTTTGTCTTAGCCAAGCCGAGAGCGATGCTAGGTACTGGTTGGCCTTGGTTTCCATATCTTTTAAGTCTGTGGATTTAAAAAAGATGTTAGTGTCATCGGCATACATAATAATTTCAGGAGAGTTGGGTATAGTTACTTGGGTATAGGTAGTTAGTTGGGTATAGGTAGTTGGGTAGTTAGTTGGGTATAGGTTGATGGTTCAAGCCCCTCAGCTTAATAAGGTTTGCACAGCTTCGTCTCCGTCGTGGGCGCCCAGAAAGGTTCGAATGATGTCAAATGCCTCAATAACTTCGCATGAACTTACTTATATTGGTTGCTTCTAGTTGCTTTCCTCACTAATTTCGTCCCTCTTATATACGTGGCGCACACTTTCGATGATTTCTTCGTCGCTGATCTCTTTGTGCGTGATCAGATCAGCGTCAGCACCAGACAGTCGTGCAGATCAACAGTGTCTGGTATGGCTCTATCAAAACGGCGAAGCATGTGCTACGCTTCACCTAGTTGCTGCAGGCCATTGGTGCTTGCAGATGAAACAGACACGTCTCCGCCAAGGCTGCCGATGCGTGCAGACAAGTCGCGCAACCGGCGTGCTTGAAGCAGTTTTGAATGACGGCGGTCTGAATGGCAGTCCAAGCCGCGGCGAGCATTTCCAGGGCGATAAAAAGTTGTTTCCGTGTGTGGCCTGTTTTGTAAATTTAACAACGTCCACCGGATGAGCCTTCCTCGGCACGCAGACTTCAATTTCTTCTGAACTAGCTCATGGGTTGAAAAAAAAAATGCGGCGGATCCCTACCAGGTACTTTCGCTACTGCGGGAGTGGTTTTTAAAATGTCTTCGCTGTCAAGAGGGGGCAACTACACTAAACCTTATGGACGTTCGCTGGGGACGTCGGATTTCTTCGTTGTCGGGAGAATTTCATTCTTGAGATTTTTCGTTATGGAGGGGTTCAACACTACCTTCGTTTTTGTTGTTGGTCAGCAAAAAAATGGCGATTGGAGCAACTACGCTTTACCTTGATCACAATAATGCCTCGACATAAACGTCTGAATGGTAAAAGTTCCACTTGGGTGACTATATTGTAAGGAATTGAAATACGAGCTTCACGGCTTGCATTTGCTCAGAGCAATGAACGTCACTCATCGGTTGTGCGCAAGCCCTTAAGTAGGTCACCACCTTCGAGAAAAAGCTTTACAGTTGCAGTCTAAAAGTTATAATTATGGTTTTGGCTTGTAGAGTTTCGGTAAATTTAAGCTTTAGAATTATGAAAATGCTAAAATGTAGAAAAAAATTATAAAAACCAAAATGTGCCAAAATATGCATGTTTCGCCAATAGCCATAACTACAAAATGCTTGGTGCGATTCAAACGCGACTTGGCAGGTACGTAGTGAGGGTGCTACCTTATGCATATGACCTGCATGATCACCCCACCTTATCTAATTTAAGACGCGTTATCGTAAAAAAAGAGTGAAAAATATGATATTGGGCAGGTTTGTTTTGCAAACAATTCACTATAGTACAAAAAGTTACCGCTCGTTTTCAATAATTCTGCTTCAATGCAGAGTTCCACCTATAACGAAATAGTGCACAAAATTTTATGTGAAAATATTCATCAAAAGGAAAGTTATCATTGTTCGCGTAAGTGTAGAATACAAAAAAAATATCGTTTTGAGAAGCATGGCTTTAAAGATTTGAATCGAATGTCAATATAACAAAGAAACTTTCAATATGTGAGAAATTCACCAGGATCATAGCTCGCAACCTCCTTTGAAGCGGCACATTCTCCTTTTAAGCTAGCTGAAGCACATATTATTTTGCTCGTTAATTTTGAGTCTCCAACTGACTCATCCATGTGTGTCACAGCCGGTCTACGATTAGTATATTGGTTCCATAACTTGGGTCGATGCTTCTTTTTCATCCTATACTTTATATTCCATGGAGTACTATAACTTTGTCTTTGAAAGGCCAGAACTAAGTCGAAGAGCTCGAAGTGGTGTACTAAAAAGTGCACAGACAGCCGAACGAAAACGCGCGCAACTTAAATAACAGAGTACCGCAGCCGTGTAGTGGAAATTTTAAAAGAAATCGAAAACGCCATTTTCCGCAAGCTGAAGAATTTACTTGGACAACTCAGTATTACGTAATATGTATAAGGAAAAAGATTTATGACGACATCGCAGGTGTTGTGCAACCAGAAACCTTCAGTTTCGGTTTCGAATGCGTCTAGGAGGGGTTGTAAAAGTGGTCATAACTTTCGAACGGCTCAAGATAACTACATAATTCTTTTGCTAAGGAAGGAAGAAAGGAAAAAGAGGAGGGAAAGGGAAGGCAGGGATGTAACCGGTCTAGTAGGACCGGTATGCTACCCTACACTGGGGAAAGGGGGTGGGGGAGATTTAAAGATGGAGAAAGAGAGAGATATATATAGAGGAGAGAGCACGCACACACAAAGTCTCACTTCACAGTCATCACAGCCATAAGCCTATAATCGTCGGTGCAAGTCCGTTGCCTTTAAGAAGTTTAGCACTGCCTTCGTCGCCTTCACCCGCGATGACCTCTCTGGTCGACTTTCCAGAATGGTCTCTAGCGTCATCGGTCTCTGGTCTATGCGAGCTAGATCGGCTGCTAGTGATGTTCCCTGCGCATTATAGCAAGGACAGTCACAGAAGATGTGTTGTAACGTTTCCTCGCTACCACAGTTGTCGCAAAAAGGGTTGTCAGCCATTTCGATTTTATAGGAGAATGACTTCGTGAAAGCCACTCTCAGCCACAAACGGCAAAGCAGAGTGGCATCATTTCGTCGTAGTCCAGTGGGTGTCTGAAGATGTAGAGTGTTCGGGCAGTGGTAGCGTTGGTTGCGCAGTCTACTTGTTGTGCTCCAAGTGGAGAAAGTGACTTCTTGTGCGACCACTCGAAGTCGGCTAGCAGCATCGGTCCTCGATAGGGGAATTGTCTCGCCCATGTCTCCTTGAAGAGCTGATCGAGCAGTAATGTCAGCACGTTCATTGCCTATCACGCCACAGTGACTTGGTAGCCACTGAAATGTCACGTGGTGACCTTTCTCGAATGCAGTATGGAGGAGATGTCTAACCTCGAAGACCAACTGCTCGCATGGCTCGTGCCGCAGGGCTGACAGCAAAGATTGCAGTGCTGCTTTCGAATCACTGAACACTGACCACCGTTGAGGCTGTTCGCGGTTGACTACTTGAAGTGCAGCGCAGAGAGCAGCAAGTTCTGCAGCCGTCGATGTCGTTGGGTGGTCTGTCTTGAATTTGATGGTAATAGCCTTTGCCGGGACGACCACTGCTCCGGACGAACACTGGAGGGTAGTTGATCCATCAGTATAGATGTGTAAGTGATCAGCGTACTTACCGTGCAGAAGAATCAGAGATAGCTGCTTCAGCACGGGTGATGATAGCTCAGATTTTTTTCTGATTCCCGGTATGTTGAAGTGCACATCAGGTCGAATAAAGCGCCACGGTGGTATCGCTAGTTTAGACGCGGGGCAGAAGCCTGACGGAAGGTGGGCAGCATATTTTGAAATTGTTGCACAGTACGATGCCCGCGGTCTTACTGAAGGCAGTGTTGCAAGGTGGTGGCAATGAGCCCGGGAAAAATGCCTGCTATGGGCTCTCAAGGCTTCCACCGCAATGTGCGTTTGTATAGGTTGGTCCCGTGCAATAGAAATAGTGGCATCAGTCGACGCGCATTTTGGCAGGCCAAGGCAAACTCTGAGAGCCTGAGCTTGTACAGCCTGCAGAGTGCGAATATTTGTCTTACAAGTATTAGTCAGTACAGGCAGACTATATCGCAAAAAAACCGAGAAACAGTGACCTGTACAGTTCCAGCATTGCGTCTACCGACATGCCCCAGGTTTTTCCACACAGGAATTTGAACAACTGGGAGATGGCTGTCAGGCGCTGTTTCATGTAAGACAAATGCGGGCTCCAACAGAGGTCTCTGTCTATGATTATACCCAGAAATTTGTGGGTTTTTGCTAAATGTTCTTGACGAGACAAGGAGCTTGAAAATGTCAAATCCACAAAAATCATTTTTTTCAAAAAATGCGTTTTCGAAGGTGCTGACCTACCTTAGGGTGCGGAGAGTTTGTGAAAGGGCGATATCGTTCCCCACGTCCCCACCCGTTCGTAGCATTTAGGCACAACAAACATTTTAACAATAATTTCGCCTCCTTGCAGTGATTTCGTGTAACTTCTTGGTTGACTTCTATCTAACTGCAGGCGCTCCGATAGACTGTTGGTCCTGGGTTCGTATCCAAAGCCTGTGCAATTTTTTTTTATGAATAAAAAATGTTTGTTTCTGTGAAATATTCCGTAGTAATGAAATTCCGTAGTAGTTCATGATACAAATGCGCCGGGTAAACTTTTTTTTCCTAACAGAAAACTGAGCTCGGCTTTTAGTGTACGATTCTTAAATTTACGTTTTTAGAGCAGTCTTTGGGGAAGTCTTATGACCTTTTCCAATAAAAAAATCTCCACCCATTCTTTCAATTATAGTTTTTTATGATTTGTGAAGTGAGAGATGTAGATGGTAATGTCGCCAAGTATTCAAAAATCTCAAACTCCCGGAGCTTGAACGAGACATTATTTTAAGAACAGGGATTAGCGCAACAAGCTGGGCGTGTTGGTAAGATAACATTTTCAGGTCAACGTGCAGCGTGGCACAGACGGCGGACAAGGAAACAGGCGACACGATCACTGACTTGCAAATGAAAAAAGTTTATTGCGTTCACAAACAAAATGTACATTTAAGTCACATGATGCGTCCAGGATAAGCAAGAGAAACAAGGGAACAAGCCATTCAAAAATTGTATGCACAGCCATTCAAAAAATAGAATAATATAATTTTTGAATGGCCTGTTCCCTCATTTATCTTGCTTATCCGATGCGCACCGTGTGGCTTAAATGTATATTTTGTTTGCGCATGCAATAAACATTTTTAATTGAGAGTCAGCGCTCGTGTCCTCTGTTTCCTTGTCCGTCGTTTGAGCCACGCTGCACGTTTACCCGAAAAAGAATAGGGAATTCAGGCTACGTAAACCAATATCTTGTACGGTTTAATTAAAGAAAAATTCATGACATAAAAGTTGGACATGTGTACAGCAAACTGTAGGTGCCGAATGTACACGTTCAGCAGAGGCGCTG
>JALIZH010015079.1:0-48274 GCA_030522465.1 Rhipicephalus appendiculatus
AATGGCACCGAGCACGGCTAGATAAGGAATGTTTGAAACTCCAGCAGAAAAGTAAAGATCACATCATAAACACGTATCTGCAGTGCCACAGGAGAAAAAGAGAAAAGAAAACCTGCCATAACTGCTCTTAAAGACGCGTCTTTTCTCGGAGCCGAGAGCAAGTTGCCACTAATTAAGATCCTAGACATTATCGCAACGAAGCAGTCAGGTACAGTCGAGCGTGATTTGAAGGTAATCGCGCGAGCGTCGACCTGCCCAGCGTCCCAGGGACCTGGCAGCCCGTTGCGGAACACTGAAGATCAAGATTTCGCGTTCTTCTCTCCTTCGTTGGCTGTTCCATGCTACAGCAGTCACCTGGACGACGAACTCTGCACCCTTTCTCTCTATTACAGCGAAAGCTGTTATGAGATCACAACAAGGGTCGTTTTTGCGCCGTAGTTGTCCGCCGCCGCCGCCGCCGCCGCCGCCGCCGCCGGTGTCCGTAACAATATCGCACGAAATAAGAAAAAAAACTAAATAAATAAAAAAACACCCTGTGACAGAATGGGAATCGAACCCAGGTCCTCTGCGTGGCAGCCCAGCACTCTACCACTGAGCTACGCCACTGCTTGAAACTGCGGTGCAAACTGACCCTAGGCAGGCTTCATATCGGGTAAGGAATCCACGTTAACGTGTGTTGTAAAGCGTTTTAGAGCAGTAAAGTAAGAACCAGGCGTTACACAATGCGAATTGCGTAACGAGTGGGGCGTTCAATGCTCCAACACATTACAAAAGCCTGTCGCATAATTCTTCATTGTCGTCAGCCACAGCATCAACAAAGTGCACATAATTCGTTACAAGAGTGTAGCGGGCACCACTCTTTTCTGAAGAATGACGAAGAATGGCATAGTAGACGCTTCCCCACTACACAAAAATTATGATGATTTATAGCGTAGTGGGTACCATGCAAGTGGGCTTGTAGTAGTTGCCCCAAGAGTGTTTAAAATAAAGGCTAAAGGCCGCACTTCCAGCTTTCGCTGTGGCTGTGCTGCGCCTTCTGCGCAGGCCTGGCGGTTTTTTTTAAAGCTTTCCATTCGTTGCAATCAAGCGTATATTTTGTTGGCTCTTATCATAAGGGACGATAAAAAAAATGCAGTCTTGGAGCGTCTACTTCCTGGTAATGCCAAAAAAAAAAAACAACCAACAAACAAACAAACAAACAAAGCGCGATACCATTACTGTTTGTTCCCTGAAGAGGAGAAAAAAAGAATGAGAAAGCTCCTTCCGCGGACGGGGGGTGATCGCAGCTCAAGGAACAGCAAAAAGAGTGAGGGAAGCTTTCCTGATACCTCCTTCTCAGGATTCTGGGTGATGACGATGTTGTAGTTCTTGGTCGACGCCCGTGCACTAACCTTCAAATCACGCTGGACTGTGCACATATTGAATGCGGCGAAGTGGCACACGCAGGGGGGAAAGAGAGACTGCAAAAGAAAGAGAAAATTTAAACGTTGTAAGCTCGATAGAAAGGCCACGCCATTCCGTAGTACGAAAACAAAATATGTTTATTTTCCCAAGTGCATCTTGCCCGTAGTGTATTTGCCATTTCGTTTTCAGGTTGCCAGCATGCGAATGGTGCCAGCATGCTTTGCGCCGATCCCGGCTGTCTTGCATGCGCATTCATCAGTTAAACTTTGCAGCCGGATATCTCGGACCACGGCCATGCTAGAAGAATTCTTCCAAGTTGAACTGTGTAGGAATTTCAAGCTGAACTTCCAAGCTGAACTGTGTAGGAACTGTGCAGTCGTTCAACTTGGAATTCTTCCAAGTTGAACGACTGCCTACAACCTTTTATTTATTTATTTAATAATACCTCACAGGCCCCGGATGAGGCATAAGGTGAGGGGGGCATACAGTACAATTCAATACCTTATATACGCGTATTGAATATTTCCACAGAGTAAAGAAAAAACTACAAATTACTAAACAATGCAGCTGTTGGAAGAAGATAACAGTGAAGAAGAAATTGACAGATGACTAAATACAAACAAGGAAGAAAAAAAAGATAAAAAAGGAAAAAAGTTGCGTGACATAGCAGTAAATATTGCGTAGGAATAAATACAACTTGCAATCACAGTACATAATACAGCCACAATACAATTGCGTCATTATACATTATATAATGAAAAACAAGCGTGTGACAGTTGTATGAAAAGACAAACGTAATCAGAATGAAAAACAACCTTGCCTAAGCTTATCACAAGAAAAAAAACAAATATATACACATAAATATATAGATGAAATAAAGGAAACTAAGCGCAGTCTATGGAAAAATGTTCGTTCAACTGAAGGCGAAAAGCGTCATGGTCTCTAAGTGAAGCAATTTTGTCCGGTAGGCTGTTCCAGAGACGGATAGCGCGAGGTAATGGTGAAAAATTAAATGACTGCGTTGCACCATATAGGCGGGCGTAACTGAGAGTGTTGTGCAGTCTTCTCGATGTGTAGACAGGGTGATTCAAACATGATAGTGATAATTCGTCTGAGTGAATGACCTTATGAAACAATGACAGCAATGCAATATTACGGCGGGTACTTGACGACGGTAATGATAGTTTTGTTTTGATCTGCGTGTCACTAGACAGGGGACAGTAGTTGTGAGCAATGAAACGGCTTGCCCTATTCTGAATGATTTCCAATGCTTCGGTAAGGTATTTCTGATGTGGTGACCAAATGGGAGACGCATACTCAAGCTGCGGTCGCACGAATGTTAGATATGCAAGTTTTCGCAATGGGGATGGTGCACTGCGCATGTTCCGACGCAAAAATCCTAATGATTTGGATGCATTGGCACATACGCAAGTTATGTGCTCTGACCATGATAGGTTAGGCGTGAGGTGCACGCCTAGATACTTATAGTTCCCGGTTGGTGATATGACACTATTGTTAATGTGATAAGTGAACTGTGAATTAACAGGTTTGCGGGTGAAAGACATAATTTTACACTTCGACACGTTTAGTGTCATGAGCCATAAGTTACACCACTGGTTCACTATTTCTAGATCTCGTTGAAGCGCGATATGATCAGCAATGTTGGTTATTGGGCGGTAAATTATGCAGTCATCGGCAACTATTCGTATGCGAGAGGGGATGATATTAGGCAGATCATTTATATAAATTAAAAACAACAGAGGCCCAAGGACGCTGCCTTGCGGCACACCAGAAGAAACGACAGATTTGGAGGAATCGTAGTCATTAACAGAAGTAAATTGCTGTAGATTGGATAGAAAGTTACGTAGCCATGACAATGTAGAGGAGTCCAATTTTAAGGCTGACAGTTTTGATATAAGGCGGCAGTGTGCAACGCGATCAAACGCTTTGGAAAAATTCAAGAGTGCGAACATGTCCGCTCGTTGCAGTAACTAAAACGTTCATTATTAAATTTTATTTATCTGGGAAGCTGACAGCGATAATTATCGTCTTTGAGTACCCATGGATACTTAACTTATGACGGCGGCCCCAGGCGGTGGAAATTTCCGAAGCGCTCCACTTAGGTGTCTCTCATAATCGTGTCGTGGTTTTGGAATGTCAAATCTCATCAGAAAAATTAGGTATTGGGCTAGTTGGTTTTGCAATCTCATCAATTATTAATTATTATATGTAACTTATCTGCAAAGATGGCCTGCACGTATCTCGCAGTGCTGAATTTTAAGAAAACCATTTAACTTAATTTTGATGAATCTATGCACTAGTAAAGACTTCGTTTAGAGCGTGAAGTAGCGTGTGACGTTACGTGGAAAGTCAGCTGGTTCAGCATGGACGAGTGCATTTAAAGGCTGGTGTGTCACTGCAGCAGGAAGATATACCGTCTAAATGCTCATTTAGACTGGGTAGGTAATTTTTTAAATCAAGATCGTTCTTAGGTATCTCAGCACCAAGAATAGAACCTCTACAAATTACGATCTGCAGCACTAATAAATAGTCACGTAGGTTGCAAACTGTTTGAACGAACAAGAAATGCGAAGCAAGTTTCGACTCCTCACTCTATGGTTAATATAGTGTTTGCTTCTTAATTGTCTTGAGAGGCTACGCGAGGTCATTAGCAGCTCTTGCATACGATCCTCGCTAAGTACTCGCTAATGAAACATTGGTTACAGCCACACATCACGCAAGCGGTAACAGCCCTCCTGATGGCACGTCTTTTCGCAAATCCAGCCTAAAAATGGCTGCCGTAGCATAAATAACAGCTACGTTTCTTTCATTCTAGTACCCGTTGTACGCAATACTACTACCGGCAGCTATGGAAATAAATTTATGAATTGAGGTAGATGTGGAGTAGGTACATTTACCAGCGATTGGTGCTCTTTCCTCATCTATGTCCACAACAAAAAGAACCATGCTTTTCGCTTACAAAACAAAGAAGCTATCCAACATCACACGCAAAAAAAAAAAAAAAAAGGAACAGCTGCAGGCGTTCGATCTACACTGTGTGCAGAAAGTACGATTCAGCGCCCATAATAACAAGGTTTGGCAACGTGCGTTTCTATAAATTCGGACCTTTATTCTAGAATTCCTACAAAAGTAAAACAAAAAGCATTGCTGAAAGGCCTCGTAAAGATATTCGAGTGTAGAATGCACGTGTTCCGCTGGGCTGCAAAAGACAAGAAACGCCCTGATAGCCGCATGGCGTGTGTATATGTCCACGTCATCAATCTAAACATGCAAACTCGGGGCAACACAGAGTTCGATACTCCGTCGGTATTAAAGCGTGGGTTCGTGGAGGTAACGTGGTTTTTTCTGCATTTTCATTTATGTGGGGACTGTTTTACATTTGAATGCCAGTGCACGGGACGATCGAAGTAAAACTACGAGATGCGAAGCGAGCGGCAGTGATCGACCTATTTTAAACTTGCTCTTCCTCCCAAAGAGTACAATGTCGATATTGCTTGTCTAAAACTAGCTGCCACCGCCAAGCAAAATGGCAGGCTTAAAAGCGCTTCGACGATGTATCAGTTCTTGTATCTCTGTTTAACGTGCGTGTGTTTACTCGTCCCATTTCACGAAGGAATAGAAAGGCAGGGAACGGCGGAAGTGGAATGAACGACAAAACCAGGTCACGACACGAGTTAAACGAAGCTTTCGAAAGTACTGAACAAGAACAACGTGTTCCTTATTTGTTTTCTTTTAGTGGCTGAGATGACGCCTTTCAGCCGTCGCATTGTGTGACGAGAAGAGCGGAAAAACTAACGCAAAACGCAAGTAGAGAACTGCCGCTAACGCTTGTCTCAGCCCGGTGAGAAAAATACGGTCCTGTAGAAAGAGGCATTGGTGCAGTAAGCCCTCCCGAGGTTGTCTGGGACTTGCACAGCTTGAGGCATCGTGGACGATCCTCAAGCTCTCATCCATTACACATGAACGTGAAGAGGGAATCAGAAACGCTCAGCGGTTGGGCTGCGGCTGCGTCTCGAATGTCGGAGGCACCGACGAAGTAAGTCGCGTTGCAGGTGTTGACGAAGCGTTTCTATTTTAGGTGGGCTTTTGTAACTGGAGCTGCAAGCTTCGAAATATCGCTTCGTTTTGTATTTTGATTTTTCCCAAAGCAAGCAGTGACGTGAGAACGTTGCGTCTTCTTTAATGGTAGCCTTCTTTCAAATAATACAAATGTTAAAAGGTATCCTTTTTTTTTTCTGTCAGATATATATAAAGTGCAGCGTTTAGGCAGAACTCCGAATTACATCGCTCTGACCTACAAATGGTTTATCGGTAAACATAGCTTATATGGCGAACGATTTCTTTCGTCGCCGAAACGGCTGTTGTTTCTACGAATAAATAAGGTAAAAATTGATCACCATTGCCATTATTGCGTAACAGAATGAAATAGCTTAAGTGTGTTGGCAGACTAGTTAGCTGATTTACATAATGAAATGTAGCAAGCTGACTAAATGCGGACTACAAGAAACGCGCACCCTCCCTCTCCCATCCCCACACTCGCGCGCCCGCGCCGACATGCATTAACGCATGCAAACTGCTCCTGTAAAGCGTGCACCGCCGCATATATACAAAGCGTGTGGGGAAGCGAACGTTCATGACAAATATTTTCGAAGCGTAGTGACATCAGTGTGTGTGTGTGTGTGTGTGTGTGTGTGTGTGTGTGTGTGTGTGTGTGTGTGTGTGTGTGTGTGTGTGTGTGTGCGTGCGTGTGCGTGTGCGTGTGCGTGTGTGTGTGTGTGTGTGTGTGTGTGTGTGTGTGTGTGCGTGTGTGTGTGTGTGTGTGTGTGTGTGTGTGTGCGTGCGTGCGCGTGCGCGCGCGAAATGGTCAACAGCGTGAGTCCTGGACATTCTGCCGAATGAGCTAACGATGCTCAGTGGCGCTTTTCGCTTACTGCCACCACATCAGACTACGCACTACGTACGCATACACACATGACTGTCAGCCTTGGGCTCGTAGTGTGCACACTTCACTCCCCATCACGAAGTATGACATTTTCCTCCCCACACTTTGTAATATATTTAACAATATCTGGGGTTTTACGTCCCAAAAACACGCTATTATTATGAAAGACGCCGTAGTGGAGGGCTCCGGAAATTTCGTCCATCTGGTGTTCTTTAACGTGCACTGACATCGCACAGTACACGGGCCTCTACCATTTCGCCTCCATCGAAATCGTGACATCCGGGTCAGTAGCCGAGCACCGTATCCACTGTTCCACCAAGGCGGACTCTGTAATATATAGCTTTGGCACTTAAGCAGTGATACATACTCTAAATGTATATTTGTAAGACACTACAGCTCACTCGTTATGCACTCGGCTACACATTGCAGCCGAAGTGCTTCGTGATTGATCAGTCATAGGTCTAACAATATTTCCGGTAATATTCTCCAGAATACAGCCGCATTGAAAACGTTGAAGCATGTCATATTTTTCACTTCCCGAAAGCAGACACGCAAATGCGACGCTACTTGACTCAGGCTCTTTTGCGTAGGCAATGAAATAAAGCGGGAAAATAAGTAAGAAAACAGTGCGACAGAAAACGTGCACATAGCACGATTGTACGCCCGACTTTTGGTAAAGAAGCGGTAACATCTTCTTCGATAGTATACGAACCCAGTTTTCATTTTGCCTTTTTTTTCTTGTCTTTTATAGCCTACGGGTATAAATGACCCACAACGGATCGATGGTATGAACGAAGGTTGGCGCCTTTACCGTCTAAAATAGGGCACGTCCCGCTGAACGTCCTTGAGCGACGTCACACAATAGCACTACGGCTCTCCATTGTCAAACAAACGTTATTCTTTCGTGCCCTTGCTCGCTCGTTGTGGCTTTAGAGGGAATGGAAGGCCGCCGCACAAATCAAAATAGCAAGAGCGCCGCAGATGAAGACTTTGATGTATAAATTGAAGATACATGCTGTGAAATTGAAGAGGGGCTTTTCTAGATGGCTACAATGGGCATCAGATTAGTGCACTCTGGCGGAATCATGACGTCAAGTACCAACGTTCTTAAAGAACTGCTGCGAAGGTACTTTAAATTAAATTTATATTGTTCGCTTCGAGTTTATGAAGCTAGGTTTGAGACAAGATTGCAGTGGCGGGAAGAAGAATAAAATAAATGCGCAGGTTAAAGATTAACGGGAATGAAAAAAATTTGGACTTGTTGAATTGCGCAATAGATAAATAAATTTACAATGGGTCGCATCGACAGAATTGCGAGCAACAAGAGGCCGCGTTTAAGTGCGTCAGGTAATATTTTTCTTAAAGTTGCTGCAGTAAGACTGTAAGTGAAGGCCACGTTCGACTTTGATTCTTTCCCGCTTCAGATTCGTTTAGACATCTTCACATGATGAGTAGGCGTATCGGCTGAAGTAATTTATACACGTCAGACATGTGCGATAGTACGCGGACTCAAGTGCTCTAATATCTGAAAATATATGACATATGCGGTGACGCTATCGCGGCGCAGTTACCCTGTGACGCAGAAGGGCGACGTTAAGTTGTGTTTCGTCAGTGATGATAAAAAAGGTTTGTCACGCCCCTACTGCCGAAGCAACTCTTCATCCAATCAGGAGTTGCGCAAGGCGCCAATCGCAATCAGCTAATGGGAAGATCAAAATGCGATGGCACGTTATTTTGACACCCCTCTTTTACGTCGCAGATAGGTTGGATAGGGAGCCACACCTCGCGAGCGCACCTTGTGCGCAACAAAGTAAACTGAACGAATAACTGTGTGAGTTATGTTGGCCTACGTGGTAAAAGTTATGCTCACCGAAAACCGCATCTAGGTATCTGTAACGATTCTCTTCAGCTTTCCAACGTGAACGTGTGCCGTAATAGCTGTAACTAGGATGTTCGAGAAACATGAGTTTAAATAGCGGATTCGCGTCGTCTTGTAAATGCTTTCCGGCAGGGTACGTGATCTACATAATGCTTCAACACTGACATAAATGCAGCGCAAGTAGATTTTGTAAGCTCACGCGTAAGAAAAGGAAGGAAAGAAAGCACTTGACGTTTTCGCTATGATACTCCCAGATTAACATTCTCTTCAAATGTATGGTGTTGTCTCCGAACATGGAACGAAAATATGTAGTTGCTATACGAGGTATCATTTATTATAATTGCCAGCTACATCTTCTATCGCTAAGCGAATGTTTTCTAACAGAAATGGTGCGAAAGCCGCCGCCAGAATCCCGAATAAGTTACTTGCGTATCTGCCGGATAGAAACCACTGAAGATAATTAACCTAGTTTCGCCAGACTAATCCATAACGCCGCGTTCACCCGGCAATTCATCTCTGTCGAGGCGTCCAGTCCGCCGTTCGTAGTTTCATTGAGTAACGTTGCGTCGCAGGGAATGAGCCCGCCAACTGATATGCAGTGACCCTATTAATTCTTGTGGAACGGTTACGCGTGGTGTTGATTGCGATGGGTTCAATTACGACGCTCGTAGGTGTCGGATGGATGGATTCTATGAGCGTCCCCTTTATAACGGGGCGGTGACATGTCTGCCACCAAGCTCGAAAAAAAAACTTTCTTTTTTATGTTGGCCTAATGCCTTATCTACATTGATTAAATCTCTGCTATTATAGCAAAGAAAAATATAAATTCACGGTCCATCTCTCTGCCTCTTAAGGCAGAATGACCTTATTTTCCCCCATTCTTCATTTTTGTCCTTTATCTCTACTTTTCTGCCACCAATACTCTAACCGTCTCTTACTTATTTCTATCGCGGACGTGTTCAGCTTTTCATTGATGTCCCTAAAACCCAAGGCTTCATGTAGACTCGTGCCCACACGTATATCTGGGTGGATATCGCCGCATTCAATCAGTACATGTTCCATCGTTTCCTTAGTTCCCCTACAGCATGTACATTGTTCTTCTTCGTTACAGAATCTCGCTTTATAGCTACGCGTTCTAAGGCAACCCGACCTTGCTTCAAACAGTAAAGCGCTTCCCCTTGAATTATCATAAAACCTCTCCCTCCTTATTTCGTTTTTTCCCTTTCGGTAGTCACTGAGAGCCGGCTTCTTTTCCATCGCTGTCATCCAATAAGACCTCTCCGCCTCTCTGACTTTTCGTTTAATGCTCCTTGTTGCCATGTCGCCCACGCTGCTAGCCGTATATTTACTGGTGAGCCTCCTAGTTCTTTTTCTCCACTGCGTGTTGACGCTTTTTCTATACAAATATCTGAAAACCTTCCCTGCCCATTTGCTCTCCTTCATTTTCCTCAGCCTCTCTTCAAATCTAATTTTGCTCTGCGCTTCCCTCACTTCAAAACCTGTCCATCCCATATCACCCTTTACAGCCTCATTTGTCGTCTTCCCGTGAGCGCCCAACGCGAGGCGTCCCACAGTCCTTTGATTTACATCCAATCCTGATTGCACCTCTGACTTCATGCACACCACTGAGTTCCCAAATGTAAGGCCCGGAACCATCACACCTTTCCACAGCCCTCGAAGCACCTCGTACCTATTAAAGTATCGGCAAGCGCCACGCAGCGACGAGAGGCAAAGTTGGCTGGCACACGATAGATATCCATTACTCACAAACTGGAAAACTCTGGAATGATTGACAATGTCGCGGTTGTGGTGGTGTTGGTGACGTTGCCACGAGTGGTTTTAGCCGAGCAGGCCTGGCGGCAATTGCGCCCGAGAGTCTCTTTCGGGTGCTTTCCGGTGTTATGTTTGCCAAGTGTCACAAAGGCCAGTATCTCTGTAATAATTTGAGACCAATAATTCTGCGTAATAATTCTGCGGAAGCCCGCACCTTGCGGGCTTCCGCAGAACTCATTTGCGTTACTTGTGTCCATGTGCTTCGAATTGTCGATGAATTCGCCCTCGCGCTGCCAATTGCTAGCTTCCTGGTTAGCTCAATTGGTAGAGCGACCGCCGCAGAAAGGTGTTGGTCCCGGGTTCGAACCCCGGACCACGGCGAATTTTTCGGCAACTAAGAAGCTTTTCTTTCTGAGAAATCTGTATGGATTTCCTTCTGGCTTCGCGCTACGAATGGATGGTTGTCTATTTTCCCTTTCTTAACCCTTCCGCCACCTTGCGGGCTTCCGCAGAACTTATTTGCAGGTTTGCCTGTGTGACTTCGTACATGGCTGTGCTATGCTTTTCACTCTCCCCTCCTCTCTTCCATCACTTCCCTCTCTCGCACCCTTACCATACCATACTTACGCGGCTATGCTATACATGGCTTTGCCTGCGAGATGCCATAGGTGGCTATGCTGTGTTTAACCCTCTCCCTTCCTTCTTTTCCTCCTCGCCCTCACATACCTTTCCCGACTCCTTGCGGTACTATACTATGCATGACTATGCTCTACATGGCTACGCCATGTAGAGCATATCATAGTCTACATGAGACGACGACGACAGCATACGATGACACCCCATGACAGCCTGGGGCCCTAAATGGTTCCGCACGTAAAAAATTAAGGCAGCCTCGCACTAGCAGTGCCAAGCCTGAAGGACGACGGAGCTGGGCGGCCTTCATTGTTTCTCTTATTCTATTTCTTTTTCTTTCTCTCAATTCTTCGCTGTCTCTTTACTGTCTCTGTTTCTTTCCATTTTCTTTATTTTTTTCTGTATTTCTTCGTACCTCTCTCTCGCTTTGTATCTTTTTCGCATTCTTCCCGTTCTCTCTCTCTCTATTTCTCGCTTCCTCTTTCTTTCTATATATTTCTTTCTCACGCTTTTTCTCTTTCTTTGTCTTGCTCTGTTTTTTTCTATCTCTTTTTTGTCTTTCTTTCTCTCTGTGTATTTGTCTTTCTTTTCTTTCGTAATCTCTATTTCTCTCTTTTCCGTCATTCTACCTCTTCCTTTCTTTCTCTCTCTGTACTCTTTCTGCCGTCAATCCCAGTTATTGCATCCCCCCGCCGGACAAATCGGTGCAGCGGGAGAGCGCGCGCAGGGTGCCCATGTTCAGGGAGCGAAGCAGAAGATGATGAAGAGGAAGAAGAGGAATAAGAGAGCGCGCCAGCCGTGTTATTGCGGTGCACGCGCTAGAAAGGGAGATACCATTGACGATGATAGTGTTCGCGTTGGCGTAATGGCATAACGAAAAGCATAACAGCAACGCTGTAAAATTCATTTCTTTGCGTGTCATGTGGAATCTTCAGGGCCTCGGTCTCGGGATATCGGCGTCTAGGATTGGTTTGTCCACCAACATGACTGTGCGGTTCGTTGGCGCTTCTTCGGTTTCGAAGAGAAGCAGCTGGTTCTCTTCAGGGTGAGGTCTCAGGTACACGCCCGGCAAGTACAGCGTCACCTGCGCATGCACGTAGTAGTGGTTTATCAAGGAAATGACGCTTATTTCTGCAGCCCAATAGGGAGCACGGCGCAGCGTCAGGGAAAAGGGAAGTGGGAAATAAAGAAGATAGTAGAAAAAGAAAAAGAGAAACAGAGATATAAGTAATTGCGTGGGACTAGGAGGAAGAAGCCGGGAAATGATTGCCACAAATATTGCTGGATCGCGTGGCGATTTTTGTTTGCTTCTTGGGATTGACAGAAATATAGTTTGCAAGAGTGTGGTGTATTCATTCTAAAAGAAACAGGGTGACACGGGGAGAAGTCAGGACACCACAAACGCGCCACAAACACACAGGCGTTTGTGGTGTCCTGACGTCGTCTTGTGTCCGTGTTTGCACACTATTTCTTTTAGAATGAATACGTACCAACTAGCTCAGCTCTCTGTTATTCTAAGTGTGGTGTAATCAACGATCAACAATGGATGTTTACTCCATTTTACAACGCGTACCTGGCGTAATGTTTTTAAAGCGCCTTTATCAATCCCAGTGCAATATTCCATGTTCAAGTCCCGGAAATATCACGGTAGACGAAATTCTCTGGCATAAATGACGGAGTTGCGTTCAATTCAATTCAATAAAATAAAAGTGGCTCACGTCCCCCCCCCCCCTCCCCCCCCGCACACACACACATAAATGTCGCAGATGAATGTATGGGAATGAATAAGAATCCGTCCGCTCTGTTTCGTTTGCGGAAAACACAGACAGTGGTGGAAGATGAGAGCCGCATTAGCGGCATTAATTTATTTTGTTGATTTATTTGACAATAGTACTGACTTCGTTGGAGTTGTTGCAGGGTGGGTTACAATGAATGAAAATGTATACATAAAATGATCTCGTTAAACCAAAAATTAAGGTAGATTCCCACTAGCGGCGCCAAGCCTGATGGAAGGGGTGCAGCGGGGGGGCCTTCCTGGTATCTTTTTATTTACTTGTTTCTTTGTTCTCTATCTTTCTCCTTCTCTCTGTTTAATGTATTTTTTTTGTATCTGCTTCTTTCTGTTTTTCTTTCTCGCTCTTTCTATATTTATTTTTTTTCTTTCCTTTATCTTTAATAAAGGGGAAAATAGACAACACCCCGTTTGTAGCACGAAGCCACAAAGAAATCCGTACGGATTTCTCAGAAAGAAAAGCTTCTTAGTTGCCGAAAAAATGCGTCCTGGTCCGGGGTTTCTGAGAAATCCGTACGGATTTCCTTGTGGCTTCGGGCTACAAACGGGGTGTTGTCTATTTTCCCCTTTATTAACCATTCCGCCAGCTTGCGGGTTTGCGCAGAACTCATTTGCATTTACTTTATCTTTCTGTCTTGCTCTGTTTTTCTATCTCTTTTTCATGTCTGTATTTTTCTCTTCCCTTTCTTTTCTTTCTCTGTTTTATATCTCCTTTCCATTTCTCTTTTTCACATGTTCATTTTCGTTTGACACTCGCACCTGCTGTATACTAGTGGGGCTTGCCCAATTGCCGTGGTGCATGCCCACCTGAGGAGTTTTGCACGACGGAGCTCAAGTTACCGATGACATAAACAGCTTGACTGTATGCAGAATGAAGAGAGCGAGCCGGTTCATGATGATGGCAATTATTTACGCCGGAGCAAATGTTCCCGACAGCTTAAACACCTTCACTGTTAAAAGCTGTAGCACAAAATGTATAAAACGCGAAATAAATCAACACCATTAATACCACAGGCTTAAGGAAAATTATAAGGAAAAAACATAAAGACAAAGGTAATGGACGTTGGACAATCTAGTGGCCAGCAATGACTGGAACATTTTATTATTGTCAGGTCAACATTGTGTGCAGCTAAGGCATTCCACTCTGTAATCAATCGCGGGAACAAGGAACATTTAAACACATATTTATTTGGCTGAAGTGGAGGGATTGAAAGACTATGTCGTCCTCTAGTATTATAACCTTTCGAAAGCTGCACGTAATGACATACTGCTATGAAGGTGTCCTTTAACTACTTTAAACACGAAACGCAATCGCGCAATTTTATTTATTTCCGAGGTGCGTTTTAGATAGCTTTCGCCACCAATCACGGGACCGACACCCTGTGATAGCTATTAAAAATAAGTCTCACCGTTTTCTTTTGAACTATTTATAATTTTAAGGGGAAGGCCAATAGATGGCTCATCAAAGGAGAAAAAGTAACCGCCGGAATCAGCTGCATCAACACGAGTGATGTCAGCAATCATCATCAGGTGATAACGCCACCCTATGACGTCATCATGACGCTCCACGTAGTCGAGATGTATGACGTCTTCACATAGCATCGTCGCTCGGTCAAAGGAAGGCCGATCCCGGAGGCAGGACAAACCCATTGCTTTCGCCTTCCAGTCGCCTTAGGTAAATACATAATGGCCTTAGATATGAATCATCGAACGCGAAAACTGACTGTCGGCGTTTTGCTTCGGCAGCGTCAACACGAGTGACAAAAAATATCACCATTACGTGATGACGTCACCATATGACGTCATCGTAAAGCAAAGATCGACAAAATCTGTGACGTGATCTTGACGTCACATGGCGTGACGTCACATGATGACGTCATCACATGACATCGTCGCTTGGTCAAAGTTGGGCAGATCACGGAGGCACTGCGGAACCAGGTGAGGAGCTGCAGAAAGCTTGCAATGCCTTTGACCCTGGAGGCTATGCAAAACCACGATACGTACAGATAGCTTCCAGAAGGGGGGCGGGGAATGATCGATAGACTGAGCAGAAAGAGAACATGACTTTCGCCTTCGCGTCGTCTTAGGCGAATGCACAAGGGGCCCTGCGAGTTTTAACAATAACTTATAAGGGCCCCAAACAATATTAGCAGACTTAAGAATAGCTATCGCTCAGATGGGAGCAGGCCTCAGTTACCTGCGGTCCTGATACCGGCCAGTAGCGACCCAAGTTGAAGCCATTGATGAAAGCGAAACCCTTGATCCATCCTCTCGGGTCCAGGAACGTGTCGGCGGGTTGCTGTCCTTTCTTCAGGGTGAATGTGCCATGGAAGAAACCGGGAGTCGTTCCATTTCTCTTTCGGCGAACAATGCGGAGGATCTCGCTGATGTCTTTGTCCTTGTTGATGGGAACCGCTTCTGTTATCCAGTTGTTGAGTTTGATGCCGTTGAGGAAAGCACTGTTGAGGCCCTGCGTAAGAAGTTTGGTTTATTGGGGTACATCAAGACAACACGGTAAATATCTGATGTTCAAGAATCATTTTCTGCCATGGAACTCTCTCGTCAAAGATGGCACCCCCCAACCATTTTTTGTTGAAGATTTCAAGCGTATTCTGTTTTCTAGCACAATCAGTCTAGCTGAGTGGCTGATCATAGTGATACATATTGTGCTGTATTAATTACCATGCTTCATTTTGTAAATGTCTTTTGCCTACATTGTAGTCGAATCTATGAAAAGGCGCGATGTCTGATATGATTTATTTTACACATACTTTACATAACTTATCGCTGAAGAGTTATGTGTTTGAGTATCACACTAAAAGAACTTAGCAGAGGTAATTTTTTCACTGTCGTAGGTTCCGTGCTTTCGCTTTTCACATCAGAAACAAGTTTTCTGTATCGTAAAACACGACGACACTGAAGAGTTATAGAACCTTTACAGGGGCATTACAGTGAACCTTTACAGTGACGGCGGAAAACCGCCGAGATTGTCCATATAATTGATATCGCAGTAAAATGTCGATTACTAGTCATGCACGGTTATTCACCTTGAATGTGTAGGCCCTGAACCCATCATGCCTCGCAGTCAAGTGAGGATCAGGATGGATTTCACACTAGTTACGTCATGCATAGGCGTGAGCGCGGGGCAGGCGGGGCGCAAAGTATGCCTCTCACTGTTACTCAATCAGACATGCCCCGTCATTGTATAAAGAGCAGGGTTGTAGCCAAGCTGGATCTTGACGATAATGGCGGCCAAAGATCCCCGATGTTGCATTCCAACAACTATCTTAACTCCCATCTTCGCTCCCTGAAAGCCATGGGCGAAAGACAGGCCATTGTTAGAAGTTCGGCATCACACCATTTTCATTTTTTCATCCATTGTGAAGCGTGTTATCTTTTGGACTAGACCAAAGGGGGGGAGGGCAGCGACGAAACTTTCCCCACCCTCGCCTAATGGGAAACCTTTCGCACACCTACGACTTTATGCGCAGGCGAGACACATCCCTCATGTGTACGCACCTTGAGGTCGGTGTTCATGATGACGCCGTAGTCCTCTCTTCCCATGTTCTCCACCAGGACGGTGAGGTTGTCCCCTTTCTTAACAGGAATCGTTTCCTTATGCTTCACGGTCCCGAAACTGACCTTGTAATTGTAGAAGCTGAAGAGCTTGCCTCCGGCTCGCACGTAAGCTCGGTCCCGTAAATGAGGAAACCAGAGTTGCGCCGTGCCCCAAGTGACCACATTCACCGTAGTCCTGTACATAAGGAAACCGTAGTCGTGATTCATCTGTTCGAACGTCAGCGGCTCGACCGACTTCTTTTGTTGGAGCCATCCTTTCTTTCGGAAGTGCTCCATCATGTCCTCCAAGGATATGTAATCGTTCAGCTGAACGGTGCCAATCTTCAGCTTGGTCGTGTTTGTGGGCATCTCTCCTTCGGGCACGTGACCCAGGTAACTGGTCGTCAGGTTACGTATGTCGTAGTAGATGGACTTAATGTCTCCGTCTTCGCTCACCGGCGCCCCGTAGTCGTAACTGGTCGTGAGAGGCTGACCGACGCTCTTACCCGATTTGAAGCCGAAGTTTGTGCCGCCGATAAACATGTAGAAGGTCACCGAGGCGTTGTGAGTCATCATGCTCTTGTACGTGTTCAGGATGCTGCTCTTTTTCTTGGTGTTGTGCGCGTAGCCCCAGACATCCATCCATCCGGTGTAATACTCCATGACGACACTGGGAGCCGGCTTGGGATTGGCCTGCTTCATGAGGTTGAAGGAATATGGAACGCTGGATTGGGGCATTACGTTACCGGCAACCACAATGTCGCGCACCTTGTCACAGGCGTAAGCTGTTGCGTTCGGAAAATCCGTGCGGATGTACACCAAGTCCTTGCCCAAGAAAGACTCCATGACGTTCAACAAGTGCTCCATATACGGCAGGTCGCACTTGCCGTAGTGGCCGTACTCGTTCTCGACTTGAACTGCGAAGATGGGGCCCCCCGTTTCGATACAGATGTGGTACAAGCATAGGAAGGACCTTGCCGAACCACCGGTCCACTGCCGCCGTGTAGCTCTTGTCACTGGTCCTGTACACCATCTTCGGGTTGTCTCGTCGTAGCCAGTACGGGAATCCGCCGTTGTCTCTCTCGCCGCATATGTACGGTCCCGGACGAGCCAAGGCCAGGAGACCCTGATGCTTGACCTCCTCAAGGAAGGCGTTGAGGTCGTACATGTCTTCGAAGTTGTACACCTGGGGTTCCGGCTCGTGTCCGCTCCACTCGATGTAGAAGGAGACCGTGTTAAGGCCGGCCATCTTGATTTTGTACAGTCGGTCTTTCCAGTAGGCTCTCGGAACTCTGAAGTAGTGCATCTCACCCGCCACAAAGCGAAACGGCTGACCGTCTTTCACAAACGTCGCCCGAGTGTGGTCAACGACGAGTGAACGCTGCTGGGCACACACCTGCATGAATAAGAAGCTGGCGCACAACAAGGCTGCGCTAATGTGTCCCACCATGTCGTCGCTTTAACGGTAAGAGGCTTGTGGGAAAATCTCTCCTCCAGGCTTTACTGCTGCACTGCGCAATACCGTCCCAAAATGGCGTCCGTAGAACCGTTCAAACCTAGTCAAGCCTCAGCTCCACTACTCCTCTTCTTCGGCTTTCAGTCCACGCCGCGCACAGTTTCCAACAAGGTTATCTATGTGCGCACGTTAACGCCTCTATCAAATTTTCGGTAATGAAAACTGGGTAGGCCCCGATATTTGCCCTTGCGGCAGCCTGACATCATCACCGTATATAAATCCCATAGGAGTGGCCTTTCTGCAAATTTCGTACACCAGGCATTGGGTGGATCACGGAAATTGCACTTAGATAAAATCCAACGATGATGTTGACGCGTTGTCAAACATTATCATCATTTTTCTACGTAAATCTACTGCTCGAAATCGGAATGCAGGAACACATCGACATCATTGTGTTTATTTTAAATGTACGGTCTTCAAGGAAACGTGCCATGGTTCGGGCTGAGTCGGAAAATACAGCTGCGATAACTTCAGGCAGCATGTGTTCGTATTAAACATCTCTTTACTTGGTCACAATTCACGGCATATATATGCGGAGTAACTGCGAGGCTGCGTCACTCTATCGCATCTGATACGTTCAATTGGCCACAACTTTTTATTAACGGCTGCCTAGATGACGTGTATTGTGTGTGCGTGCCGCATTCCGATACCCGTTCCAGTGAACGTCACCGCTGATTTTTGCTGGCACATTTTTACGTAACGCTCTATATTTCTAGCGGTACCGATATAAATCTACAACAAGAAAGACAATAGAAGTGATTATCAGTGACCCCAGTTGAGCGGTTGATATTTCCAGGTGTTGGAAATATCAACCGCTCCAACAACACCTGGAAATATCAACCGCTCAACTGGGACCATGCCGAATGTGTAGGTGCATGGTCTCCGGAACCAACGGAGAAAACAACACCGCAGCAAGAACGGCAGGAGGAACGATGGTGGAGAGGGGGGACAATCAGTAAGAAAAGTCGCTAGCTTCGGAGCCGGCCGGACAGTCAGCCCCTGATGAAGAGACCGAACGGGTCTTGAAACGTTGGGCCAGTTTTTAATTTCAATAATAAAAACTTAGATTACGAAAAGTGGCTGGGGAGTTTTTTTTTTCGTATAATTTTCATCCAGCCAGACAGATCTCTGTCAAATGTGTTTACATTTAAACCGCTTATTATTACGTATCCTGAAGCTGCTAATCCAATTGCCATGCGTCGACTTTATTGCCGCTTGCGAATGAACGTGATTCGCTCCCTGCGACGAATAAGTGGGCCCACAGGCGGCATCAGGGTTCTCCAATTGGGGAGCGGGCAGGAATTGGGGGGCCAAAAGTTCGCTCAAGAACGTTGATAGAGGGGCTGATTGGTACGAGACTGCAGGTAAAAAGGACCTGCAAGGAACAATGGACACAGAAAAATGCAGTTTCCTCCTGTCGCCTTCTTTATCTGAGTTCTCTTAAGAGCCCTCTCCTCTCCCGTCTCCTCCCCACACCGCTTTTTTAGGATGTTCATAGGTAAAAAAAAAAAAAAAACAAAGAAAAAAAACAGCGCAAACCTAACGAAACATAAGAAATACACACAGGACAGAATTCTGTGTCTCCCTTGTCCTAGAGCACTAGGTCTTCCTGTGTCCGACTTGCGCCTCGTTACGTTTGGGCTGTTTTAGCTATGAATAGCGCTCCGCGTTTTCGGAGTTTATTTTGTCTTAAAATTCAGAGGGCGTTTTTCCGGGTTTATTTTTTAGGAGGAAATTTGGTGTTTGTCGTGTTTTTTTTTTCATAAATATCCAATTATCCGTAATTTGGCGTTTAATTTTGCATTATAAGGTGTTGCGATGTCTTCTTATTAATTTTTATTTACGATGAAAATGCGTTCCATTGTTGCTGATAATCCTCTGATTGCGTCCTTTCATTTTTTTCTCACTTTCTGTTCAGTTATCCTGTTAGTAAGGGTGTTGATGTGCGCTGCTGTTAACTAGCCAAAATGTACTTTTGGGGAAAGCAGGAGCTGCTCAAGCTGCTTCTCAGTGTTTTCTCCCAGCCTCCCTCATCTTTTTGATGAAAAATAGAGAACCTCGTATTATTATTATTTTTTTTCTGAATACTCTGAAATGTTAGATGAAATGTTATCTGAACCAGAAGACATTTGAACACACTTAGTGTATTTTAGATGTCCAAAGGATCGAATGCGCAAACGCATATGCATACAAGCACAAATATTTCAATGCAAAACACCTACGTTTGTTGTTATTGCAAACTTAAAGCTTGTTGGAATAGACGCGAGTATACTTTACGAGGTTTCTGCCGCTGGCGGAGGTGCGCTACTTTCGATTGATGATTGTCAGCTTTTAAAATCACCCTTGGTCATTGAAAATGCCCTTTTAAAATCGGAGCTCATCGGATAAATATGGTCAAAAATTTTACCGGCGAGTGTTTATCGGAATTTTTTCGAATTTATCCGAAAACACGAAGCCCTACCTATGAACTATGCATGACGAGCTAGCCTGCCAGCAAATGTTACCGAAGTTGCTCAGGTCGAGTCCGCAGGAAACCGAGCTTCGCAATAGGCGCAAAAAATGAAATTAAAGTGGTGACGTCGTGCAGCTGACAACGATCTGCCTTTGGTGCCCCGTTGTACGGAGGTAAATGCGGGATGGAAACCATTCTTGGGATGCAACAGAAGGGTTCTCGGACGTCATTAAAGCGGAAAACCTGCGCGGCCGTTATCCTGCGCATTATAAAGTGACGGAACAGGCACGCTGAAGGTAATGTCGGATTATTATGCAAACGTTCGAGTCGAAATCACGTCGATATAACACGACCTTCAGGCGGTAGAAACGAAAGTAGATGCATTACTCAGGCATAAATTGTCGCTGTTCAATTTGGAAGGACTGTAGTACATTCTCGAGCCTTCCCGCTGTGTGGAAGCCACGAAGATGAGAAGGAGCAAGCAACTTTGTTCACTAAGAGAAGCGTCGTTGATTTATTGTATTAGCTTAAATTGTACGCTTTCGTCACCGTGATGGTAGACTTACTTGCGCGTTCAATGTGCACTCAAACATGAATGAGAGAGAGAGGGAGAGAATTTCGTCAACATCGTAATCAGCCACAGTATCAACAAGTGTGCAGCTACGCAGGTGCGCACATTGCCTTACAGGCGATTTTGGGGTACTTGGGTACTTCGCAAAATTATGAATTACGATGAATCATGGCTTAGTGGGTACTTGGCAACTGTACTTGCAGTAGGTGCCCTAAGTGAGTTTACAACGGGCTCTAAGGCCACTCCTCCATCTAACGCTGTGATATTGTGCAGCGTTTTTCGCGCAGTCCTGGTATTTTCTCTTATGCTGTATCACATTTTTGCTTCTGAAAAGCTCATCGTCTTCTATGGTACTCATAGTAAAGAAATCATCATAATCAGTAAACCTTAAGCACCAATACGTCTTCCATGTATACCTGCATATCCATTAATCCCTGTATGGGGTCTACGCCAATGCTGCGCCAGCACCTTTCTTAACGGTATCGCTTCATGTAATCCCGTTTTGTCATCGATTGCGTTCCCTTCCATCGGCACCGATGCGCTTAGTGTTATAGGTCAGCAGTCAGTAATCCGCCCTACGCATTGCCCTGCCTGGCCTGTTTCCTAATCTGAACAGGAATAGTAAGCAACTGCGTTCGACCTCTAGGTCCTACTCCAACCATTTATATCATATCTGAATACTTGTCATCCCTTCGGGATAAAAATCTTGCCTTCTACTGTTTCACCTGTCCATGGGTCATTGAACTGATGCTTTCTTTCCTAGCTATTTCATTGAAGTTGTGATAGATTGTTGCTTGCTCATGGGCTCATGGAAGCTGTAGACTCTTGCATGATTTTCAATGGAGTTTCAGGATTGGAACTATATCGTCATTGCCGTATAGTGTCCATTTCAGCGTGACCCCTCATAAAAAGAAACTACGTGCTCGTTATTACCAATTTCCTTCCTTGTCGTCTAGGGATAAGTTTGATCTAATCTTCACTTTATCCGAGCTTTCTAGCAGCCTCATAAGATCACAAGCAATCACTGTCTTCTTGTTTACGAATTGTACGGTTGCTTGATTTTCTCCAAGTGCTACAATCTGCTTTTTTCTGTTACAATATGTTCAGTCGAAAGAGTACCTCCGGACTTGAATGTAAAATACGTAGTACCTACATCTGCCCCATACGGTGCTTTTGTGGTCTTTAAGTGACACAGGTTGGTGCAGCGTTGTGGTGGTCGACAGCCCGCTATACCAACAAACCGGTGGTCTCGTCTAACGCTAAAACTCGCTTAGTTTCGTTCGATTCCTGCACTGCTGAGTAAGCGGCCCCGGACAGCCCGTGTTTGAACTTAAGTCCACTTAAGCGAGAATGCGATGGTGTCGTTTTTTTCTTTTTGTGCAACCTGGAGGCTCCACTTGAGCGCGCAATAATTCTTGCATCTTGATTATCGGTATATTGATCAGCTTTATTCATTAAGCAAGCGCGCGGCCGCTAAGCGACAGAAACTTGGGCTTTTCACGATGAGCCAATCAAACTGTTTGAACGAGAAACTTCAGAGCGAGCGCAGTGGCGCATGCATTCGATACAATGTGATAGAATCCTATGAACGTGATAGGCAATGGTGCCGAGGAAAACGCAGGAAATGTAACAATGTATCCGCTATAATGTACTAATAAATATAAACGAGAGCTAGGTTCACAGCTTTCACATGAAAGGAGGAGGGAGTTGCAAGTTAAAAAACACACGCACAATTCGCCACTTGTTGGCGGTGTAACCAATCAGCCTTCGCTAGGGATATTTTCAGCTTCACGATATGCTCAAATTTGCTTTTGCGAACAATTATGAAGAGCTTTTAGTCAAGGCTGACCCGTTATAATTGACCTCTACAAGAGGAACGACTGATTATCGGTGCATGCGGTGTGATATTTTAGCATATTTAATTTGATCATGCGCGATATCAGTCATCGGCAATGCCCAAAACGCGCGCGCACACACAGACGCGTATAGAAACACACGCGCAAACTACATTAAACTACAGCGCGAACGGGACGGAGCACAAAGGAGAGGACACTACAACACAAGCGCTGTCTAACAACTGAAGTTTTATTGAAAGAAAATCAACCACCTTGAAAACCAACAACGCATGCGCGAAAGTTGACTGTTATGAAAGAACTCATTGAGCTTACGTAGCTCACAATCTAAAAGGCAAACGGATGGCTCAGATATGCAATCATCTCCCGCATCTTTTATGAAGTACGCTTCCGCGAGTTCCCGTGCCCTCCTATCACTATGTTTGCGCAGGATGACAGTGTTGTCAAAGAACAGTTTGCAGCCACACGCCCTACAATGCGTCGAAAATAGCGGTTATCACGACGAGCGTGCCTGTTCCGTTCTGCTGCATAAACGCCGATCGCGAACCTTGTTCGCTTCGACTCGACATATCAGGGTGTTGCCATTTGAACGTTCTTTCTCGAACGTCCCACATTGTTAAATTTCCACGTTTCCGGTGAAATTCTTGAGCGCCACTTAGTTTACGTGAAGCAAAATGAAAAGTGGAGACGCTCGCGAGCTTTATCTCGGATTTTTTTTTTCGAAGTTTCGATTCCTTGCTATCGTAATGGAAGATTACTACACCTGCGTTTCAAACACACTTTTACTTCTACGCACTTTCTAACGCCTGCTATGACCGTCGTCATCGAGACTGCTCTGGAATCGTGACTCGGGGCCTTATCGAATCCTGTCACAGGCTCTGTCATGCACACGGCTTCGTCCTAAGGGCATTTAAAGAGCCGGTCCACTGCCTCCTCATCTCCTCAGCTCACAGCTTATTGCCTCCATGTGCGCTTTTATATAAAAGGAATTTCTTTTTCAGCTGCGTGATATTTACACATTTTCGGAGATTGCTTATCAATTTGTTCTTTTTTTTCTGTACTGTTGGCAATTTTCGTTTTCCGTTTCGCTCCTCACATTTCCGTCCGTTTATTGGAATCGTTCGCGCGGTTTCACTCGATGCGCTGCCCTGACTTCCGTTTCCCAATACGTGCCCTACGGGATAAACTTAGCTTTTCTCTCCTTTCATCGCATCAAAGGGCCGTACGTGCCAAACGCATTGCTGTCGTCAAAAGAAGCACGTTTACGAAATGAGTTATTGCAAAATGTTGTCACTGTGTAAGCAACTTTAGCCAGTGTAGACTTATGTTATAGGAAACTTCCAATTTATAGGTTGTGCCTACCCTTTGTGGCGATCACTAAAATCGTGATTGTCGGTTGCTGTAACGTTTACTCATATTCGCAATTCGTGAAGTTAGCACAGTTTTGCACGTGGAGTCCATGTGGAGCCCATGTGCTAGCAGAGCTAAATCCAAATCTCGCTTTTAACAAATCAAAGTGCTCTTAAAGTGCCCATCACTATGTTACAAACCAATCTGGTTGAACACTGGAAGGTTGTAAGGCTCCGACTAAGGAGAGCATTAAAACACGGCATGGGATTCTTGCGACGTGAACCTCGAGCACTCTTCTCTCCACGTAAGCGACGGCTTTATCACCCAGGGTAGAAGCTGCCACGGATAACGACGTTCTCGCCCGCTGTTATTTGTTGTGGTTGCTTTCGTTCGATGCACGACTTCACCGCGCCGATTACTGTGGCGCGACCGTTAGAGAAGGGTGATCCTTCGCAACTGCTTCGATTAGCCAGATTAAGCAACAGCTCCACCAGAGGCTCTTTTGTGCAATGTTGATTTTTGTAACCACGAGAGGAAATGCCAGGGAAGAAACAAAGAAGCATCTAGTGTGTAACTCGCGCACTTATCTTAATTAGATCTCTATTATGGTCCACGGTTCCTCCTCGAATGCGGCAGCGAATGAAGCAGCTTTGTATACCTTCTTCTTTTGTTAACTAGGAGAGCCAAACGCTTCGAATGTTGGGTTAAGCGTGTTCTTCAACGGACCAATTTGCCTTTCTTTTCGTGGCATTCACACGCGTGAAGGTGGAATTTGCCGCTAAATAAAGGCAAATTTGGTACTTCGTGTGGCAGCAAGCACCCGAGGTGTACACAGTGCTACAGTTCCGGTGCATTGGGTGCACGTGAGTCTTAGGTCCCGTGTGAGTGTACGCAAAGTACCAAACAGGTGTGTCTGCAGGCTTGTTCATTCTGCTGTGTGTGTGTGAAAAAAAAAAAAGGAGGAACAAGTATTTGGCCGATTTCGAATCCTGCGTAAAGGTAAAGCAGGTATAACGCTTGAGAAGTGTTAAACGCATGATGGGTTTCTTGGCACTGCGAATAAGGGAGCCCTCGTTTGATACACTAACGACTGTACTGTATGGGTTTTACGTCCCATAACAACGATATGATAAGGAGGGATGCTGTAATGGAGGGCTCAAGATATTTTTACAATATGGTGTTCTTTAACGAGCACCTAAATCTAAGTACACGGGCCGCTTGCATCTCGCCTCCATCGAAATGCGATCGCCGCGGCCGGGATTCGATTGCGCGACCTTTGGGTCAGCAGTCGAGCTCCATACTCACTAGATAACTGCGGCAGTTTGAAACACACTAACGACAGCCGTCAGTACAAAGCTTGCCGTAAATGGCTCTCGGCATGTAATAAATGGAAACGAGATTGGCTAGAAGCCAAGCGCTTGAACAATGGAGCCTAAATGCGAACTGTCTATCTTGTTCCAGGAATGCATTTCCAAGTTGGCGACCCTAGTCACGTATTCTCTTGACGCTTGATTGACCCTGGTGATAGTTGTTGTACCGAAATTCCCGCCTAACGTATCCCCCCACCACATAAATCTCTTTCACGAAGTGAGCAGGTATTGTGGCACAAACTTCAAACGGCCACCGTCACGACTCCTTTCTTTCTCTCCCTTATTACTCATGGCGCAACCTCTCCTAACTGCAACGCGTGTCCTAGCACCGGAGCCGACTTCAATCACGTATTTCTGAGCTGCCCGAAGGAACCCAAGCCCCTCTGCGGAAAGGTTCAGAACACCCGGAGCGATGAGAAGTTGGTCTGCGCAGCTCGCAAACGGAGCTACATCTCCGGACAGCGGGCTGGGCTAGAGCGTTCACCGAAGCACAGAAGTGTCCGGCCATCTAGAGCGGCCTGATGGCCCATCGTTGTCTTGCTTCCACCTCCTCCCCAACCTCCCTCACATGAATAGTTCATGAGTCAATAAAGTTGCTTACCTATCTACCAGAGATGTCATTGAATGACGAGATCCTGACCTGGCTTCGTCACGCTAATAATGGGACGCCGCAAAGACTCGCCCAATGAGACAGGGCAGCAACATTGTGTGCGCGAAGCCAGCAACTCGTCCGCGTGCACTTTATAAAGGAACGTACGGAGGCACACTTGGATGTAACACGAAGAAACCGGGTGCGCGAAAACAGGAGGGAATCCCGTCTTCGCTGAATACATGCCCGCGTATGCGGCAGCTCCTGTTCCTTTCGATGAAGACTCTTGTTCTCGTAGAGGTGCACTCGAAGGGAAAAAAAGAGCCCTTTGACTCATTTTTGTGAGCCCTGCATTGCCACGTACATGACTCTTTTTAAAGATACACGCAAACTCTCTTTGGAGATCATTATACTCTCGTTGGAGAGTCGTGGGAACCAAAAGAGAGTAAACGTGTCTCTTTAAAGGGAGTCGTACACCTGGCAAGTCTATACTCACCGAAAAGAGTAACACTCTAATTTCCTTTGTGCGCATTGATCAACCTTTTAGAGTGAACGGTCGCCTCTCTCTTCCTCTCTCTCTTTCTTTCAGATCTCTCATACTAGAATATATCTTGTCAGTGGGAAGCAATATGCGTGTTGAATACATCCGCCAATATTTCAATTGTGTTCTGTGAGTGTGACGAAAAAAATTACGCCATCTCCCGCTAAAGGGAACCATGTGTAGATGCCAAGCAGCGGGCGCTAACGCTTACACTGGCGGCGGCGTTGACGCTGGCGCTCATCGCGGCGTTGCGCAGGAGAGAAACCTGGGGAGGCGCAAAGCAGGCAGTGATGGACCGTTGTTTCCTACTGGAACATGGCAATCGCAGCTAATGGGCAATGAGAGACAGAAGACTGCGATTGGACACAGATACCCGCAGTCCGCTTTTAGTTAACGAGCGCGCTGCGAATTTTTATTGTTCAACAACGCACAGGAGAAATCTCCCACCGGCACCACCTTGCAGGTCAAAATCCAGTGCCATATATACGGGGTGGCCAGTGAACAGTTGTGCAGCGCGAGCAGCCGGTTTTTTCAACCAAGAAACTCGCTAGCAGACGCTGCTTGCGTCGGCGTCACGAGGCGAGAGAGGAGGGGAGCGTAGGAGAGGAGAGAGAGAGGGGGGGACGCGCATGCGCAGTGGGGTTGTGGACGCCGCGCGGAGGTATGCCTAGAGGAGAGAGGGGGGAGTGTAGGAGGGTGGAGAAGGAGGGGACGCGCATGCGCAGTGAGGGTGTGGTCGCCGCGGGGAGGGATGCCTAGAGGAGAGAAAGGGAAATTGACGTTTTTATTTTTATTTTTTTTGAAAGGGTTTGCGCATGCGCAGTAAGGGTGGTCAGGCCGCACACCACCACCACCACCCCGGCCACCGCCGGATTGAACCCCGCTCTAAGATGCTTCACATCTAAAATTGGCCGCGTATCTGCGTGCTTCGCTGCAAATGTCGTCGAAAGACGATAGACTTCTGCCGGCCGTACTGCATGAGTCCTGGTCTCATCCGTGGCCACCCATGATGCTGTTCTGGTACTATTTCAATCCTGGCATGATAAATGCATTGGAGGTCTGTTTGGACAGATTTCATTTTACCGCATTATCACTGCTGTCATGTCATGTGTTCGTGCCTCCACGACATGTCAGCAATGTTTTTTTTATCAAGCGGCCTTGCCTTGCCTCAGACAGCGCCTACACTATGTTGAATCGGCCGCATCTGGCTGGCATTTATAATATAGAGGAGGCGCTGCGTGAGGTATGGACGCCATCTGGCAGTGGCGTCGGGAAACATGAGCTTGTGCAGAGCCCAGGACCGCTTCTAGGTGGCAGCACCATATCGTTGGCATATGGCTTTTTCGTGCATAGCGTCGCATTTTCAGCGCAGCCTAAGAAACACTAGGGTCTTTAGAATTACGTATCTATGTATTTTTTAGGAAAGGAACATACCACCTAATACTTGCGTATTAATGTTACGCCTCAGATATGCGTAATATTTGCTTTTTGATCGACAAAGTTCACAAGTATGACCGCAGCCACCAGTTCAAGATGGCTGGGCGTTCAGCAAGTGCTTAAGGCTGGATCGTGTGACAGACAGACAGACAGACAGACAGACAGAAAGACAGACCAAAATTTCTGCGTTCAAGTATCCCAAGAAACACTATCGTCTTTAAAAAGTCGAAGTCGCGTCGTATTATCAAAAGATGTTGCTATCTGTCCTCCACTACGTTTCTGAAACCTATGAGGTCTTGGGTGAGCTCAGAATCAAGGATAAATGTGGTGTGTTTCACCCAACGCTCTACGGCGTTGCATCGAACGTGCTGCGGTGTTGCCCCCAATGCTCCAAGGCGTTGCATTGAACGAGCTGTGCGTTTGCACCTGAACATGCACGCGTGAAAGACTGCACCGCGATTGTGATTGGTGGACGTGTTTGTTTGTTCTGTGTTTGTGCCGGCTCGGGATTGGATGCGTGCATTCACGGACACTGGTATGAGAGGATTTTGCTTTGTGTGTGTGACTATCAGTACGGAGCCGATGGAATAAAGACTGTCCACGAGTACGTCTGTCTGTGTGGAGTTCTCACATCCTGGCCTGATGCCCATGTCTTAGTTATTAGTGAGAAAATATTAACATTTCTTTTTTCATGTGACTCTGTTTCTACCCTCTTAATGACTCCGTATCGCAGATTGCTTCCATCACCTCTTTCTGTATTATGTATAATAGAAAGTAGAGACGTGCAAGTGATGAGCTTCGTTGACCCATTACTCAAGTTTGGCCAACAAAGAATGGGTAATACGGAACGGCCCATAGTTCCAATATACCTAGCTGTCGCCAACATTCGCGCCTGTAATGAAGCACCCGCTTGTCGTCAGTACTTTTGGAGCATGGCCTTGCTTTCTTCATCATCGGTCTAGGTTCACATCACTTCTTATCTTTAATAATAACTACAATACTTATACGTTTTTGCTTTTATATTATTGTATCTGTCACGAACATTTTTGCAGGGGCAGGGAGATAACGCTTGAGTAAGTTTTGTGGGCAGAGGACGTGGAAAATAAAACAGATGTATAGAAGTTAGAGTGAAGAAGCTCTTGAGATACCACTGCTACGGACCTCGCCACTACCAGTAGAGTGCCAAATCATACCGAATAATTTAGCGTAACGTGTTCTGTGCACCTTGTGCTTCGCCTCATTTGTGTGGTTCTATGTCTTACTTTATTTAATGGGCACAGTGAAAAAAAATAAAAATTCCATGCATTTAATCATTTTTTTTTCAGTATTTCATGTTAATTGGTATTTTTTCAGTTATTTTGCGCAACTCTAGCGACTTAATAGACTTACTCGATTGTAGGTAAGAGAGAAAAGCCAGAGGCATGTGCCTCCAACCTGTTCACTGATCCTCTTGTGAGATCTGTTTGTGCCCATCCAAATGAATATATGACAGCGAAAGAGAAGTCGTGTTTTGTAGTGTTGTAAGTGTTATAGAGAAGTTGACGACAATTTCAATCAATCAATCAATCAATCAATCAATCAATCAATCAATCAATCAATCAATCAATCAATCAATCAATCAATCAATCAATCAATCAATCAATCAATCAATCAATCAGTAAATCAATAAATTAATCAATCAATCAATCACGAGTAATCAGGATTTAGTTGTACAGCGCTCTTCGAGGAAAGGTGAAAAACACGGGTGCGTTCTCGCAGCATGTTGCAGAGATGTAATGATGCTCTATCTCGAATCAGTGATTGAGCCTGAAAGCCTATTGGCCTAATTTTAGCGTTTTTTTTTCTCATGTTGGACCTTCATTCTACGTATTTCTTTACATTTTTTTTTAATTTAAGGAGAAAATCTTCACAATGGCACAAAGAGGGACAGCCTAGACTGGAAGCAAGCAAGTTTAAGGACAAAAAATGACGCCAGCCAAATATAATGAAAGAAGCGAGAAGCATGGATGAGTCTATTCGCCAAGCGAAGCAAGGAAAAAGAAGGAAAGCAATGGGGAGACACAAATATAAAGGACGTCGAGGAATTCGAGACGTGAGTGCAACCGACAGGAAAATTTCTGGTGGATACAAAGAAGCAATTTTTGTTCGGCAGCTTATACAGAAAGAAACCGAGAGAAATGTCTGCCTGTAGTACGAACCGTTGTTGACCCGATACTGCTCTTGTATTGCACGTTCGCTCTAACTTTTCTCCCCGAAACGACTTTGGTATCGGCTTCGACTATGGATACTGCGCTTCTGCGAGCTAGACGACTCCGAGCAGTAAGGAAAATGGTTAAAACGTATGAAAAAAAAAGCGAAATATATACTTCTCGCACTGGAAGCACACCAATGCACGCTTTTGCCCTTACTGTACTATTCTATCTTTCATGTGCGCACTCTAGCAGCAAGCTTTACAAATGCATTTGAGAATCACCGAAAAACGAAGATACAAAAATTTATAATGCTAGTCGTGTTATCGAAGCCAAGTTGGAGTTAGCCCATTTGTCTTGTGTTATTAATCTGAAAGCATTATATGTCCTGAAAAGCGAAAAATCCGGTGTGCGTTAAGCGAGCGTCGGCGTTACATTCAGATGGCATGAAAAATCACGCGACCAAGTGATGGCGTCATAGGATAACGTCACGCAACATGGACGTCGATACAGCTGTCGCACCAAGACATTCCTTGCTTTCGCATTAAGTGCACGTGAAAGGATTTAAGTGTGTCTTTACGTTTGCTTTTCCCGTGTGTATGTTACAAGACACGTGACATGGAACATAGTTTCGAACTAGAAGGCGCATAATAGACGACGGACGAAAAGGGAGACACGCACAGGGTGCCACTTCCAACAATTTTATTCCAAGAAAAAACGGGCGCTATTTATGCAGACAGTGTTGTCACAGTTCATTGCTGCGCAGTCGTGTTGAGATATCGCAACTCTTTCTGAGATAAAAAAAAAAACGGAAGCCACACTCACGAAAGGATCACCGGCTTCAATAATCTTTTTTTGCCAATACCAACACGCCCAGTTGTTCACTCTCACACGGAAAAAGGACTTTAGCACCAGCAAGCACTAATTTGCATGACCTAGAACGGACACTGTGATGTGATCAAGGTCATGTCGCTTGATAAATGTTCGACATGCTGTAGAGGCTTCTTTAAATAACTTTCCGAGAATACACGAAGAAAACACTTTCCGAAATACTCTCGATTTGCTCTTCCCGAAAGAACAGGTGCAGTTTTATGGGCGCGCTACGTATCCTCCGCATTTTACGCAATGCGTCGCACTGTGCACATTTCTCGCGCTTTCCAGGGCACGTATTATGCGTCGTAGAGGACCATTTCCGCATGTCAGTTTGCTTAAGCACTTTCTGAGCATCGACTGTAATAAAAACTTTCGCACATTTGTTTTAACGACCAATAAAGAGCTTAGGCGTCGCGTAACCACTAACTCCGCCACATGTGGTTAGCGTTCAGCTGCATCGTAAACGCGATCACGACATGTTCGCTAAAACTTATAACGTCGCCCCTAACAGCAGAGCACAGCTGACGCGACTACACACATTCCCGAGTGAAAGCCACCCTACTGGGCCTGGACAAGCCTATTAGACTTTTATGTTGTTTACTTTCTTTGTTGTCGGCAAAGTAAGATCAGTAGTAGCTAAGGTGTGAGGACACTTTTGTTACTGGAGCGTAATTTAGGCGAAGGAAGGCAGTAGGTCATTCAGTCCTGAGACTACTCAAATGGCCAAGATCAGGGGCCGGCTACCGTTTTCAGGCGAAGGGACACTTTGCATGAAGCCGACACAGCGGGCGCCACGGCGAAACGGGAGGAGGGGGGAGGGGGGGGGGGGGGGTTGGCGGCAAAAAGAAAAAAAGTTGGCGCATTGGCAATACTGTACCAGATTGGAATAGGAATCATCCTTATTTGCTGCACGCATGTCACAAGGTTGCCATTTACAAACATAGGTTACAACTGAAAACCCCAGTTGTCAGACGGCACTTTGAAGAGAGGCACACGCTCCGCACAAGACCGATAGCCAGAACAGCAGTTCGGTACAAAACACGTTCTACCCATTTCGGGAACTTCTCAGCAATTCGGTGTCACCTTCGTCGATAAATGGGCATTAAACGCACGTGAAGAAAAAAAGCCTGCCTTCATAACAGCGCGGTCGCACATGCCAGCAAAAAGACCCAGAATAAGCAGCATGCGCGTTTCTGCCGAGCGTGCTGCCGAGGCGGCTGACCCCGCTCGTCGTAGCGCCATCTAAGAAGGCACCGACTAAGCTGCAAGATAACTGATAACGGCCCGAACATTATCTGGACGCGCGGGGATTGCGCTTTTCAACGCGTTGTGGGGAGATTGTCAGCACCTGTCTATGTATATTCTTACACCGTGGTCACAGCACTACTGTCTACGTAGGGCCCAATGAGGATTAAAGGTAGGGCCATTCCATCGTGTACGTCATCCCCTCATTCTCTAGGCGCGAGCACGCGAGAGGAAGGGCAAGCAGCGTTCAGCTTGAAATTTGACCCATTTCCGCAGCGCATGGCGTTGCAAATTTTGGCAGACGTGATCGTGAACGCTCAGTGTATGAATTGCGCTCGTCAGCTCAAAATTTTGTCAAACCTGGTGAGGGGCCCTTTAAGGGGAGCGGCGAGTGTCAGCACCTTTTCTTGCACCGTGGCAATTGTTAGTTCATTAGCGTAACCATGTGTGCGCGATGAGTGATTAGCTTCTTTTCATTGCTTTCCAAAATGTGTGCGGCGTAATGGCTGAATATCTGGCTTCTGTGTTAAAGGTCCTTTGTTCCGAATCTCTCTGTCGGAAAGTTTATCAAAATAATTGGCTCTTCAGTTGCCCTTATTGTTCATACGCATGTATATTTGGGTATGTACGCGGTGCATCATTGGCGGCGAAGGTTATATATCTACCCACAGGCACTCTAAGAATTGCGGTTTGGGTAAGATGTGCTTGGCTGTTCGTAACTAGCTTGGCCGAGGTGGCACTTGCCTTCTTTTGGGTTGTCGATGTTTCGGCTTTAGTGAGATTGCGCATTCGCCCCTCTAAGCATATTTAATGCAAAAGTCTGGTGGTGCGATAACCTTGCACGATTGCTATCGCCTTTGGAAGTTACTCCGTTGTGTCGGCATTGGTGCGTAGCCATGATGTGGTGTTTATGGTGAGGTTTTGACACTTTTGTTATCGGGTGACTGAATCACGAATGTGATTGCTCTTGCTGGTTGCTCTTATAAATTTTTATGTTACCTCAAAAAAAAAAAAAAAAAAAAAAAAAAAAAAAAAAAAAAAAAAAAAAAAAGGAAACAAAGAAAATCCTCCCCGTTTAAGTCCCCGTTTCTTAGCATATATATCATTCGTCTTTTTCGCATCAAGATATTTCTACTGTGCTGTCTTCTGGATTGGCTGACGAAAAACACTGTAAAAATACTCGCAACGCAAGAGGAAAGGTAACTTAATTGAAATGAACCTTGTGTTAAAAGTTTAAAAGTTGTGCTGTAGTTTCCAAAATTTTGATTGTAAAAAACTATTTGCTTGCACAATAACTGGTATCGAAAGCATACATTCAGCTTGATACCTACTTACTGACGTGAGTTATTATTTTTTTTTGTGGGTGATTTTGAGACGCATAAAAAGCATGCACAGACTCTTTGCGGGAAACATACATGAATGTAGTCTCGATGTCTCAAGCTATAAGGTAACGGCACCAATTTCTTAGCATAATTCCTGCTTACAAGCAAGCCGATCCCTTATCACACGTGTTAATTGGTCGAAATGTAGCGACGTGCTCGTAAGTATAGTGATGAAAAACAAACACCATAGCATTGGAGCACGAGAATACATTTGCTGTATGACTTATATCAATGTTAGCTACAGGACTGTGCGAGCTTAAAAACTGAAGGGAAACCACAAATTCGATTGGTATGAGATCGGTGGAAAAATTGAAATTATTTCGCTATAAAGTGAGTCACCTTGGCAATTATGTGTTTGATAAGAAGTCAAAATTAAGAAGATCAATTACATGTAGAAGGTGATGGAAGCCTCTACACTGTGGCGTTGCATCGAACGCGACCAGCGCTTCGAGGAACGCATGTCGGAACGCTTCGGCGTGATGTGCAATTCGACCCAGCGACGCCCGCGTTCCGGTACGGCTGCGGCGTCTGAGCTCGCCGGTGTCGGCTCCGCCCACTGGGGCTATAAAAGAGTGACGCACAATAAACGAGGGGCTTTTTTTGGTTTGGGGCTTGAACGCTTGCCTCTTGTGTTCTTTCTCCTGCGCGTCTGCCCCAACACGGTGGCAGTAACGCGACATGGTGTCAGAAGTTTCCGGCTGACGTCAAGAAAATACTTCGTCTCGGAGGATCGCTCTACAAAGCGGACGACGACTCCAACATGCCTGGTGACGAGTCAAAAGGGACTTGCTCCGGAATGTTCGCCATCCAGCCGCCTTCAAACTTCAACTTCGAAAGAACGTCCGAATGGCCAGCATGGTCGCAAGAATTTGACGACTACCGGTTTGCCTCGGGATTAAACGAGCGCAGCGAGGAAGCTCAAGTCAGGACTCTGCTGTACACAATGGGAAGACAAGCAAGGACGATATTTCAAACCTTCAACTTGTCTGAAGACGACGCCAAGAAATACAAAGTTGTCAAAGAGAAGTTTGACAAGCACTTCGTGGCTGCTCGCAATATCGTCTATGAAAGCGCTTGCTTTCACCGCAGAAGCCAAAATCCCGGCGAGACCGTCGACAACTTCGTGACAGCTCTGCACACGCTCGCAGATAGGTGTGACTTCGGCACTTTCAAAGAGAGAATGATTCGCGACCGCTTTGTCGTTGGTCTCAGGGACGCGAAGCTCTCCGAAACGCTGCAAATGGACGCCGACCTCACGCTAGCAAGTGCCGTCGCCAAGGCCCGTCTCAAAGAAACAGTACACGAGCAACAACAGCAGCTGCGAAACGACGCCAGTTCATACGTTACTACAATGGAAACGGACGTGGACGCTGTCGAAAAGAAGAGTGCGTCTTCGCACCCTCTTCGAAAGGAGCATCAAACGCTTCGCATCGGGGGGCACGGCGCCTGACGGTCAGCGGTGTCCTTTCTGCGGACAAGCGTCGCATCCAAGACCGGCGTGTCCAGCGAAGGCATCAAAGTGTTACCACTGCAACGTGAAGGGACACTTCAGCGCGGTCTGTCGCAAGAAGGACTTCACAAGCAGCAAGGTAGGACTGTCTTCACTTCAGAAAGACAATGCCTTGTATTTTCTCGGTACTGTTCATAACTGCGCCGCGAGTGCCAGGTTTATTGAAGTGTGTATTAACGGAACGCTAGTTTCCGCGAAAGTAGACACGGGCGCTGAGGTATCAGTCGTTCCTTCAACATTCCCTGGGATCCCATCAAAGTTAGAGAGAACGAGCATAGTTCTAACGGGACCAAGCGGCAACCGACTAAAGGTTTTGGGAAAATTCACTGCGGTTATTACTTGGAAGCAGGTAGCTATCCAGCAGACAGTCTTTGTCATTGCTTCGTTACGGTCTGTTCTTCTTGGTATAGAAGCCTCGGAACGGCTAGGTGTCGTTAAATTTGTTGACGACTTAACGTCTTCAGGACTTTGGGAGCATCGGTACCCTCGATTGTTTCAAGGATTAGGTACTCTATCCGGAGAGTATACGATCCGCTTGAAGCCGAACTCTGTGCCCTACGCAGTTCACGTGGCGCGCCGCGTTCCTCTTCCTATGAGAGACGCTGTAAAATACGAGTTGGATGACATGGAAAAACAGGGCGTCATAAGAAAAGTAGAGGGGCCTTCAGAATGGTGCGCGGGAATGGTTCCTGTGTGGAAACCATCAGGAGCAATTCGAATTTGTGTGGATTTAACGCACCTAAACAAAAATATTCTTAGGGAACGCTATGTTCTGCCCACTGTGGACGAGACGCTAGGGTTATTGGGTGGCGCGACAGTATTCTCAAAGTTAGACGCGAATTCAGGCTTTTACCAGATTAAGTTGTCCGGCGAGAGTCAGTTGTTGACCACTTTCATCACGCCGTATGGAAGGTACTGCTTTCAAAGGCTGCCTTTCGGAATCACATCGGCGCCAGAGTACTTTCAGAAAAGGATGTCTGAAATCTTGACTGGCATGCCAGGCGTTGTCAATTTGATTGATGACATTTTAATTTTTGGCAGCACAAAAGCAGAACATGACCAGCGTCTCGAGAAAACATTAAAAAAGCTGGAAAAAGAAGGCATAACGCTAAACAAAGCGAAGTGTTGCTTCGGGGTCACGGAAGTCGCGTTTCTCGGATGCCTCATCAATAGTGAAGGCATAAAACCGGACCCGAAGAAAGTGGATGCACTCAAAAACTTAGATCCACCTCATGACATAAGCGGCGTGCGTAGAATTCTTGGAATGGCTAATCACCTAGCCAGGTTTATTCCTGATCTGTCACAGATAACTGCTCCTCTGCGCGAACTTTTGCAAAAGGGTCGAGAGTGGACTTGGGGTAAGCCTCAAGAAGATGCTCTGAGTAGCATCAAGGAAAAGATATGTTCTGATCGATGCATGGCAAAATATGACCCAAAACATCCGTCAATAATTTCAGCCGATGCCTCATCATTTGGGCTCGGCGCAGTATTATTCCAAGAGCAAGGCGATGGGGAACGCCGTCCAGTGGCGTTTGCCTCCAGGTCATTATCGCCAACGGAGTCACGGTACGCACAGATCGAGAAGGAAGCCTTAGCCTTAACATGGGCCGCGGAGAGGTTCGAAGGGTACATCAGAGGACTCGAAGTAAAGTTCGAGACTGACCACAAACCACTTGTAACGTTGCTGGGCAAAGCACCGCTTGATTTGCTTCCTCCGCGTATTCAGCGCTTCCGAATGAGGCTAATGCGCTTCATGTTCAAGGTGGAGTACGTACCCGGGAAGAATCTGGTCTTGGCAGATACGTTGTCAAGGGCTCCACTCCGATCGAGTCAGAGGGATCTTCAAGCACTGTCTGTATCCGAAATTGAGCGCTTTGCTAAAGGTTGCATCGATACAGTGGCTGAAGTTAGCGACTTTGAGAAAGTTAAGCAAAGTCAGGCGGAAGATACCGTGTGCCAAACTTTGGTTCGTTTCTGTAGAAACGGGTGGCCACGATATCGCTATCTTCAGTCCTGTATACAGCCATATTGGCAGTCCAGGGCGACAATCGCAGTTTGTAATGGGGTTTTGATGAAAGGCATGCGCCTCGTCATACCGCAGCGTCTTAGAGCCGAACTCCTCAGTCGCCTACATGATGGTCACCAGGGCATCACTAAATGTCGGGCGCGTGCGCGCGAGTCCGTGTGGTGGCCGGGACTGAGCTCAGAACTAGCGAAGTTAGTAACCAGTTGCCGAGAGTGCTGTATGTCGCGTGAACAGGCTGCACAACCAATGATCCCGTCTGAGACTCCGATTCTGCCGTGGCAGAAAGTTGGCATTGATCTTTGCCAAATCAAGGGTGCGGACTATCTGGTCATTGTTGATTACCTGCCACGATATCCAGAAGTTGCCCGTCTGGCATCGACTACTAGTGATCATGTAGTAAACCACCTTAAAAGCATCTTTGCACGGCATGGTATCCCTGAAGTAGTGTTCTCAGACAATGGAACACAATTTACCTCAGCAGCTTTCCGTTCCTTTTCTGAAGAATACGGGTTCCGACATGTCACGTCGAGCCCGAGATATCCACAGGCCAACGGAGAGGTGGAGAGGATGGTTAAGACCATAAAAGGTCTGATTCAGAAATCGAGTGACCCTTACCTCGCCCTATTGGCGTACAGAGACACGCCTGGACCTTTGGGAAAAACTCCAGCAGAGCTCCTAATGGGCCGGCGACTACGCACTACGATCCCCCTGCACCCCAAAAAACTTTTACCCAAGGTCATTAACCTGAAAAGAGTTCGCGAAGAAGATCGTGCGGTCAGGCAGAAACAGAGGAGGAATTTTAATCGCAGGCATGCTGCACGCAATATTCCACCCCTGCTGCCTGGGACCTGTGTGTGGGTTAACGACTGTAAAGCTGCAGGCGTAGTCGTACGGAACGCCAACAGACCAAGGTCCTACGTTATTAGAATGGACTCTGGCGCACAAATAGAAAGAAATCGTAGGGCTCTCGTGCGGCTCGAGCAGAAGGCTGATGACGAGGACGGAAGTTATGACTTCCCACCGGGCTTAAGCTCGCCAAGCAGAACCAAAGATTGCGTCCATTCGCCAAGTGAGGAAACTGCCCGTTCAAATGTCGCTGATGACAGACAACCTGTTCCGTCACCAGCGGAAGAACCAAGTGACTATGTGACACGCTCAGGAAGAAGGGTGATTGCACCGAAACGTTACGGTTACTAGCAGTAAAAATTTTTGGTGTTGCTATTCGTGTGTGGTTGTAACCTACGCAGTGTCTGAAGTGCTAGTATTGATGTTCAGTGTGACTGTTTCTGTACTTGTGCAGTGATTGCCGTGATACAGTGCTGTGAAAAAAAAAAAAAAGGAAGATGTGGCGTTGCATCGAACGCGACCAGCGCTTCGAGGAACGCATGTCGGAACGCTTCGGCGTGATGTGCAATTCGACCCAGCGACGCCCGCGTTCCGGTACGGCTGCGGCGTCTGAGGCTCGCCGGTGTCGGCTCCGCCCACTGGGGCTATAAAAGAGTGACGCACAATAAACGAGGGGCTTTTTTGGTTTGGGGCTTGAACGCTTGCCTCTTGTGTTCTTTCTCCTGCGCGTCTGCCCCAACACGGTGGCAGTAACGCGACATACACCTTCAGAAAAAAAAAAAGAAAATTCATTTCTTTATGCTCATATAGTGCTAGGGGTTCGTGTAGGGTAAATAATATGCAGCTCCAACAAAATTAAGTTCAGTGTATTCTCACCTTATGTGCGCAGCCAGGCAAATATCTAACCCCTGGTGAACAGGAGGAAGTACGCAGTAATTTGAGCAAGGCTTCAATATACTTTCCAGAAAAGTGTACTTTTGGTCTTCGCTTTTCCCTAAATATTGATTTTCAACATTGCGCTTCTTTACATTGCTCGTAATCCCATCGGCCTTCGACCTCAAGAAGGCATGAGCCGTTGCCTCTTTAGTTGCGCAATATCTCATTTAAATATGAAATGCCCCTTGGGGGCAAGTTATGCACTGTAGGCTACAATCCGCACGCCTACCTCCAACAAGCACAACCCCAACCCCTCTGCCACTAGCTACACGAGCAGTCACCAGCTAGTGAATTATCAAACAGATGAAGTGTACAATGTTTGTTTGCTCTTAAACTGGAGTTCGTGAGGCGACATCCTAATCAAAACGCGCGCCTTTACCTCTCTATGCGCAGAAGTTTCCAACTCATTCCACGCGTACGCTCTTTCCACAACTAAAAGAGTTGCATAACAAAGACCTGCAAGACAGGCGTGGCTGCCCGGCCTGCATGAGGTAGTCCAGGTTTCACGTTGTCGGTCTCATTAGCCCTAATTTATGACGCGCGCATTGTTCTGAATGCGCAGTACAGTTCTGACGTGTCTTTCAACACAATGGAGACGCCGCACTACATCCATCCTACACAACGGTTGAAGCGCGTAGCCTAATCGACGCGCGGGTCCCAGAAATTACTATACTGCGTCATTTGCCACAAGGGGCGCTGTCTCGTCCGACGCGAAGCTCTTGTTTGCTCGTTGCTTAAAACTTTCTCGCCAGAGTAAGCAAAGCAAGAAAGCTGTGAGGGAAAAAGTTATTGGCGCTGTGTTTTGACGTGGCCGAATTGCGACGTGTAGTCTCGTACTAAATTACTATGCTCTCCGCACTGAAGCAAAATTTAGCGCTGGTGTCTAGGTGCCTCCGGTATGGGCGGCGCTTCACACCCCATAAGAATCATATATGTAGTACACAACTATATGAATGGGTGCATATATGATCATCATTGTATATACCATAGGCATCACCCGGACTCCTGTAGTAGCAAGCCAGGGCGACAAACCAAGGCTGACATCTCCGAGGATACCATTGAAAATTACTATCATCTGTTTGGTAAACTTGCCCTATGAATGTCTTTAACGCAAGTGTTTCTTGTTTTAACCTAATAGCTCTGTGGAATTGTCGCACTGTGGAATTATTTTGTTTTATCACCTTCACCCGGCGTGGTAGATTAGCGGCGATAACGTTAAAGGGGTGGTGCCATCAAATTTTGAGGCTATAACAAGCCTGTTGTGGGTTTCCTCTGTATGCAAGGACACTCCACATGAAGGGTCGGACGCAGCAAACGTTTAGAATATATTTTAATTCACTTCCAAAGTGTACCTAAATGCTCTTTCTCCCGATCGATGCCCATCGCTACCGCATCAAAACTGACGTAGCTCTATGGGAAGGACAACGAAAGTTGTAGTGACGTCACACCATATCTGTAGTGACGTGAGTGTCCTCGGGACCTCTGTTACCTCCAGAACGTACGTACCGGCAAAGCATCGGTTGCTACATCACTTGCCGAGTTTCGATCGCTTCCTGGCGAAGTGCTGTGCATCTTCGCGCGAGCCTTGTATGGTCACGTGACCAAGCCTACTACACTGTTACGTCACTGCCCAACTTGGTGCCCAGAAACCGAAACCGAAAGTTGTCCGCATAAATAAGGCGATATTAAATTACTTAGCGAGAATACGCGAATCTTGGCGCGTGTATCATGCTTCCTGGAGCTATAAGAAACGCTTGCAGCGAAGAACGCGCTAGCCACAAATTTGGTGGCACCACCCCTTTAAGCTGCTGAGCCAAATGGGAGCAGGATCGATTCCCGGAGGCGCCAGCCGCACTTTGGCGCAGGTGAAATCTGAAATGCAAAATCACCCACGTGCTTAATATATGCGCATTTTAAGGAACCACATGAGCTCAAAATGAATTCGTAGTTCCCTCCTGCCGCGTGTTTCATAACAATACAGTTTTTTTGGCACATAAAGTCCGTCGAACTTGTTTACATAACTTGCCTTTCAAACGTATACTCTCGTATTGTTCACAGGAGATTATATTGTTTTCAGAACAGTCACCACGGTAACCACACCGAGGTTATTGCACCAACTTACGTGTTGTTCAATGTCTTTTCTGAGTGGTGTGTACTTTGAGCTATTCGGAAGGCTTATACAAAAGGGCTAGCTGTCCTACGTAATGTTTTGCCTTGTGTTCTCAAGCCCTGCTGCACTTCGTACCTACTCAAAGATCTGAACCTGAACTAACTCACCCCGTTTTGTCTTCTAAAGCCAGTTGGAACTACTAAAAAAGCTTACTCTTCCTCAGATGTGTACTCAATATCTGCAACTTCAAACACTGGCTGACTTTAGCGATCTACCACACGTCCCTCCCGGCGGCATGTTGTCATTTCGTCCACTTTGCTTTCTTCACATTTATATCGTAATTACAGCAATACGGTTAGATCGGTACAATTAACGTACCTTATACCTGCCTTGGCTTAATTGTCTGTTGGTTTTCATTAAGTCTGTATCCCCAATAGAAACGAACCCTTAAAATTCCCTTCTTTCATACAAGCTAAAAAAAAGTCCGCCGCGGTGGTATAGCGGTTAGGGTGCTCGGCTGCTGACCCGAAGGTCGCGGGTTCGATCCCGGCCGCGGCGGTCGCATTTCGATGGAGGCGAAATGGTAGAGGCCCGTGTACTGTGCGATGTCAGTGCACGTTAAAGAACACCAGATGGTCCAAATTTCCGGAGCCCTCCACTACGGCGTCTCTCATAATCATATCGTGGTTTTGGGACGTTAAACCCCAGATATTAAATTAAATTAATCATACAAGCTAAAAAGACCGATGGACAACTCGTATCCTTTCATAGACTCCATTGTGTCCTGTGTAGGGGTAAACATTGGTCTTCTGCTGTCTCCGTGTGTCGTGCACAGTACAAAGCTACCCTTCAAGGCCACACGCTGCTTCAGTGACCGGCCGATTTCCGGGGTGCGCCTACGCTCTCGTATGTACGAGTTGTTTGCTCCCTACATGCACGGTAGGGAACGTCATCTCCTTTTGCTTAGACGACACAGCCCGGAAACAACAGCGTACCCCCCCCTCCCCCCCCCCCTTCCCCCACGGTTCTCGTGACGCTCGCCTCTGCTCGGGCTCGTTCAAGCAGTGATCAGACGGCGGAAGCCCTTCCGCGTCACTTTGTCTCGGCGTCTGGCGTTCGCTACGTCGTTTGTTCCGGTCTACAAGCACCTTGTTTGTGCTATAGTTTCGGTGTATTCGAAGCAGTTTCCGTGCGCAAACAGCTCGTTTTCGGTTGGCAGAACACGGAGACGGTTGTACCTGTACATGTGCGTGCGTGGAAAAATAGCAAGGACGGTTATAGTTCTGAATTTCTGTGACAGTGTGGGACCCAGTCACTGCATTTTTCTGGGCGAAAATAAGCTTTTTTCCACATCCTTCGGTGCTTTAGTACGTGTAGTGCAGATGGAACAGGTGAGGCCTTTTTTCCCTTTCTGCTAATGATATTTTTGTTTAATAGCTGATAGCCCATACTTACCTAGAACTCCTGTCCCGTTAGCCTTAGTTTTTATTTTCTGTACAGGGGTTTAGACATCAATCTTGTGGCTTGTGCGTGCTTTGTTTACAACGTTTTTTTATTGCTGCAGGAGTCACGATACCAACTCCCAGATTTATAATATCGCTGAATAACCTAATATGGCATTATCTTTCTGAGCGACTTTCAGTTTGGGTTTCTAGGAGCCGCGTTGGACAGTGCCCTAACTGTCTAGAGAAGACTTGGTCTCACGGGCCCACAAAGCTGTGACCGTGCGAACTCAGGATTATCGATTATCATACGGACTCAGCACGCACGCAATAGTAATTGCACGCCTACAAAAAGATTTACCAGGTACTGTGGTACTGTTTCACCTATTCTTCATTGAACTTCCTGGCTCGATATTTTTATATGACACAGCATCGCCAGAGGCGTGAAACAAACCGAAGGGCTTGTTTCATGCCTTGGCTGTGTTTCATGCCAAAGGCTGTGTGGGCTGTGTGAGCGGAGCTTTCAATGAGCGGTTGTTTGCCTCTGCGAAGAAAAGGAAACAGTTGCATAACATATGTTTCATGTACCTTATCTCTCTTTCTGCGTAAATACGCGACCTTGATTCTAGTGTTGCGGGGAAAGTGCAGTGCCTTTCCCAGCGACGATGCTCACGTATCACCTTGCAGACTAAGCCATGTTTGCGGGGATGAAGAATGACTTCTACAGCGGCATTATAAAGCGCATTACTCAATACACAGTTTGCTCTGCATTGCGACACTGGTCACCGGAACAGATAGAGTTGATCGTGACTTCATCGCATGCAGGTCCTCTCGTTTCGTCGAGCGGTTATCATTCGCAACTTGAGACTTTTGTTATGTAACAGCTTTTATTCACAGTGCTGTAACGTGGTCCATGCTTCATCATTACGTATTGTGGCGTGTCACTATTGCTTGTCCAGTGCTTTGTGTGACATGTGACAAGCTTCGCTTTGGCAATCGTTGTTCACGTTCTATTGAACAATATGAAAAGAAATATGCCAATTGTTTTCAGAGAAAGCAATGACGCTGAAGCATTTATATCGCTCTGAGAATGCTAAGTTGGGCTGTATGAGTTGCGGGAAAGCTATTTTAGATAAACAGACACGTCATATTCGTATGCCCCATCATCGTAAACATTCACAACCTGATATGGAGTTTCAGCGTTTATTCATGACGCTAACCTAACATGAAATGATTCTCGTCCGAGGTGTTCGTGGATCCCGTTATATTATTATTTGATTAAGGCTCGGTATTGAATGGTTATAGTAAGGAAATCTGCAATGTTTGTCTTAAGCAACGTACTCTCTGTACAGTATAAATTAAAAAAATTACAGCATATCCACGGAGTGAATGATGATGAGTGGGCGAAGCTGCGGAGGTTCATCGGTAAACCGTGAATCTTCCGTGAATTCTGCCCGGTACATCATCACCGACGTGATATCGGGCGCGTTTATACTAAATGGTCGATGAGAGTTATGGTGACTGAAGCAATCATGGTTACACCGTGAAATCTTCAGTGGTTTCGCCCAGCAGTAATCAAAGCGATAGTGTGTGTGAAATTTTATTCAAACTTCAACGACCGGTCGTCGTCCATGGTCCGCCAAGCAGCACGATCCGGCAAGCGCACTCGTACGGCGGTCCGCGCAATCGGAGAGCAGCTGCACCGCCAACGCCATCTAGCGTACCTTCACCCAACCGCCATATTGTACGCATGTCTATAGGACAGCGCCCTCTCGGAAACGAGACGAGAACTGGAGATGACGGCACCATATCCACGGAGTGAATGATGATGAGCGGGCGAAGCTTCGGAGGTGCGTCGGTAAACCGGTAATCTTCCGCAAATTCTGCGCAGTACATCATCAACGACGTGAGATCGGGCGCATTTCTACTAAAGGGTCGATGAGAGTCATGGCGACTCGCAGCTCACTTTAATTTTACATGTACGTTGTGAATTTTTTTATTGTTTAATCACGCACAGGAGACATCTCACACAGGCACTACCTTGGAGGTCGAAATCCAGTGCCTACTGGCTACTCATAGTGCATGGACAACCGAGGACCGCCGAGGTGATGCCGTAAGGAGCTTCGCCCCTAAATATATTCATCATATACAAGTACCGCCATCTAGCGGACATTCCAAGAACTAAACGAGAGGTGGCGTGGAGGTGGCTACCTACTACATACATCGAGGACGCACGACCCACGGCTTAAGGAGCTTCGCCCCTAAAAGGTTCGCAAAGGCTATTTCGTTGCGGCCCACTTCTTATTTATGCTGAAGAAGTTAAGCACAACAGGAGGGCGTTGAATGTGCGATTTTAAAACAGGTTCAGAGATAAAAACATTGTCCTTTGCAACGTGATCACAAGATGGTCACATACAGCCTTCTGGTGGCAACTTTTACAATAAAAAAGCCAAAATTTTGGTCTGCACATTCGTTTATTTATACTCTGCGGTAGAGATTGAAATAAAATACAAACGCGGTAAATGCTTTACACCTGACATGCCGTCAAGTCATTGCATTCTAAAAGCTCGATGAACGAGCCGAGGCTTCAGTAGCAAATACTCGTTACTGCTATTTGCCGCTTAACTGTGCTTGGCAGGCGCTTTCTTCGTAGCCGCCTTTCAGTTATATTACACTTGCTTGATTATCTCGTGGTCTGGATAATACTATGCTCATAACTCTGAAGGTTTTCGTTGCAGGTTAATGATGCGGTGAATATCCTCACTCTTAGCGATGAGAGTATCGCGAGTGTTTCGGGTGATTAAACTCAGGATTAATTGGGAAAGTTTCCTGCGAACGCGAGCACATTTTATAGCTACCCGCATATTATAAAAGCGGTCTTTGTAAACATTGCCAGGCTGTGGAAAAGCACTGAGGCACGATACTTAATTACCAGCTTGAGGAAAAAAAGCCACGAAAGTGCTTTCGTGATACGCAAGGTTGCTCATTCAAAGGTGGGGTCGTTTGGCGAGTGAATCGTTCACCATGGATTACGCCTATCGTTTTAACGATAACTTTGTATATGTGATTGCTCGTTAGGTCTTGTACTTTTTACCATCATGCCCTCAGCAATGTTATGCACCGCTGGGTGTGGTGTAATGTTCCTGTTACGTCCAGCATCATTGTGCGTATGCGTAGTTTATGGGTAGGCTGCAATGGAGCGCTCGCAAAGTATGGGGACTTGCAACAGTGCTTTCAACAGTGGAGGTTATGGCACTGTCTTGTGAACGGTGTATATATATATATATATATATATATATATATATATATATATAGAAGGTCTTCCTGGATTCGGTAGTATTATAGGTGCACAAGTGAAGTGGACGAACGAACGAAAAACGATGCTTTATTGCCAACGTTGTGGCCGGGGATATATATATATATATATATATATATATATATATATATATATATATATATATATATATATATATATATATATATATATATATATATATATATATATATATAATTTACCCGAGGAGCGTGTTTCCATAACTCTGCCGGAAAACATACAAGGACCCGATACTTTTTAAACAGACGTTTCGCACGCCACGTTGGTATGCGCAATGAAAGATTGATCGTTCCTATAGTTCGAAAGATTCGCGTTTACTTCATGTTGCTGCATCCCCGAGAACAGCGAACAAGGTCTGGTATTCATATTTTTTATTAGAATTCAGAAATGTAAGGCTGATAGCTGCACACCAAATATTTATTTTCGATTTAAAATATCCGTCGACAGCATATGGAAAGATAAGCATAAGAAGACAGAAAGGAATTACATGACTATCGACGGAATACAATTCAAGCTCGGTTTCTGGATATTCGGCGTCGTCGGCAACATGCACGCTGTTGCAGTACAATCTATGCAGCTTCTATTTTTCGTCATTTTTAGATCACATAAGAGGTTTACGGCAAAGTGTAGAGAAGTGCTTTATCAGCGCGGAGTAAGGAAAAACAACTTAGAAGAAAAGAAAGAGTGATCACTGGAAGAAAAAAAAGGATTATCAGTAAAAAAAGGAATCCTGACGCAGGAGATCGACAAGGTACGAGAACGACAGAAAACTAGAAATCGCTGGAAAGTAGAAGCAAAGACCAAGTTGTGGCTGACGTGGGCGAAGACGAACGACGTGTTTCGGTTCGGAACACCGCGAAGACAAGAAATGGAAAGCATGTCGCCCATCCTCCTGAGGCCAGAGAGATCAGCTACATACCGCCACTGAAAAAGAAGAAAAGCCCGGGGCTTTTAACTAGAGTAAAAGGAGAATAAAAAGGAACGTCAAAGATAAATGCTACGGTGCTTTATGGTGCATGGTAATACGAGAAGAACTGAATTACCCATAGAAGCGAAGCCCGCTTTGTTGTTTTGGAAATCTATAGTGCGAACAGAATTTTGGTGCCTTGAAACGGCACCGAGAACTGTACAGGTCATGCAACAAGACATATAAACATATAAACTTTCAAAGAGAAACGTACACAGTGTTTCTGCGGCAAAACCGATTTGCCAAAGCACATGGCAACATCGCAGTGTAGCAGTCAGAGTATTTGTGCGCATGAAGACGTTTGTTCAATTTGCTGATTCCCTGCTGTTCGTGATATCCCGACAAGCTGATAAGGTGGCCACTTACGAAACGAGACGTTACATTCTTGAACATGCACAAGTCTTATTATATATAATGTGAAATTTTGCTAGATCCTGTTAGGCAGCAAGTTCCAACCGCAGCTCTACTTATTTATTTTTTTATTTTCCAGTAGAATAACTGACACATTGTGAACTGATGCAAATTTGTCAAATTTAGATGAGTAATCGGGAATTCTGCAAAATACTTTAGCTTTAAATACGTTTGAAAACTGGAAGAAAAGGCTTGCGGCACGAATTTTGCTAGCCGACAATCCTTTTTTCGCTCACACAACTGTGTTAATCATAACGTTGAACTTAAAATGTGCGCATTGAAGAAGGGCCATCTTGCCTGTCATATCTATTATTCATGAGACTATCCTAAAGGGTACCCCACATTTTCTTTTTTCCTGCGTCCTATCGCTCGAAGCCAGATCCCTGCTTCAAAACAACAGCTTTCTGTAAACATCTACAAATTCTGTCAAGGCAAAGTACGTGACCCGTGTCTGCCACGCAGCTAGTATTCTTGCTGATGAATCAGAGGTGCTTGGCAAGCTTTCTTCTTGGGCAACGAGAAAATAAGGAGCATCCGCAGCTTCTCCTACGTGACTTGAAAGCCAGAAATGCTTAGTACGTGTGAGCGAAGGGTACATCGGGGACTATAGTAAAATCTTTGACCCTACAGAGCATTTCCGTTGTTGGCTTTTATGTCTTTTGTTCCTAGAAAACGTTGCACGTACCCAATCCTCTTATTACCCAATCCTGCTCTTATTACCCAATCCTGCAACATCTTACCGCGCAAAACTGCACATAATAATCAAATATAAAAATAAATGAACGACACAACAGGATTAGGTTCTCTTCGCATGTATTTGATAAGAGGGGGTCTGGTACAAGCTTCGAGAAATGTTTATTTCTTGACTCTAACTCCGTAATCGCATTCATGCATTCCGATACATGCAAAGTTTGAGAATTATTGCGTGACAAAACCACATACCGGATCAGGAACCATCCTGTTGAATAATCGATAAAGGCTTTATTCGATCGGTTCTCTGGCAAGACTTTTTAGGGCGTTTTCTGAACACTTATTTCCTGAGAAGAAGCGATAATGACACGCTACATTTTGAAAAGTTACGCAGCTTTTTATAAAATCAATCCGCTTAATGAAGAAGAGCTGACACACCGAAACTTCACGCGACAACTTGCAATGCAGTATTTCAATGCTCTGTGAAATGCATATCAACTTTCCCTGCTTTCAAAAGAAACAAACAAAAAAAAGAAAGCGAAGGGATACGGATAGCATGAGTGGAGTGGCAGTTTTCATGTTCTTTTTAAAATTTTGACATATTCTGTTTTACGTAGTTCGTTCCTCTCTTT
>JALIZH010015080.1:0-62833 GCA_030522465.1 Rhipicephalus appendiculatus
GATAATGAACGCTGGAAGCAACGCTAACGACACCGACGCAGGCGTGCTGCGCGAAGTCGCCATACTGGACGTCGACTGCCGGGTGTTGACGGAACCAAAACTATTATACACCAGTCGTTGCTTCTCCGATTCTATAGCTTGACGACGTGCCACGATGCCCTTGGCGGCCTATTTAGCAGGGACGGCTTGCCGATTTCTGCACTCTATGCAACAGCCGTTACATCGTACGAGTGTGGGCTGGTGTCTATACTTTGATGTTTTGGAGTCGATCGTGTTAGAAGAAATATCGTATTTACTCGCTGCTAGGCCGAGTACGCATTCCTGAACCTCTCGACTGCTGGGCCAGATGTATCAAAGGTACTTGACGAAACACTGATATTTCAGGCTTTCCATTCGGGCAGAAATGCGGATTGCCATTTCCATAGTCACAGAAACACAGTTTATGAGAATCTTGTGAAACTGGTTTTGTAGCACTGACAGAAAATCACGTTTTCGGTTCAGGAATTCTGGTGCAGTTTTTGGTGCATATAAAAAACCCCTGGATGGACGAACGGCAGCGATTCGTTTTTTGTTGTTGTTTTGTTTGTTTGTTTGTTTGTTTGTTCGTTTGTTTGTTTGTTTGTTTGTTTGTTTGTTTGTTTGTTTGTTTGTTTGTTTGTTCGTTTGTTTGTTTGTTTGTTTGGTTGGTTGGTTGGTTGGTTGGTTGGTTTTTGTTTGTTTTTTATGCCTCGAGCTTACTCTATGGATCGCTCTGCATATGTTATTTTGTTACGTTACTATGTTACCCTTATCCACTACATGCCACAAAACTGCTATTTTAATCGAGCAACTGCCACATTGACTTTTGTGCAAAGCAATGTGCAGCTTACACTTTAACATTTAGGTACATCATTACATCTAGCAACACCTCAGTCATTGAGCTTTCACCTTGGTAAATAGGCAACCAAAAAAAATAAGTTTTCACTTTCCCTTAAACTCTTAGTACTGCTGTGGCCTCTCCCCCCTTACACTCTGTCATCAATCACGTGATTGCTGAGAGAGTGTAAAAAAAAGGAAAACAAAACAAAACACAAAAAAGGACCCCCCCCTCCCAAAAAAAAGGACATGGCATAGTCAGTCGTAAGGCCACAGGCTTTCGCCGAACACACTATGGAATTTACAAAATGTCCTTTTAATTTTTTTTAATATTTATCCACGGCGAATAGTTGGTGATCCTTGACTACTTCTGCAGTGTGAACAAGCCACGCATATCTAGGCTTGATGCACATTGAGAAGATGATTGACATACTGTTTTCTTGATGTTTTCCAAGCTCATTCTTGCCACTCTAAATATCTTACATGATGTTCTGTTACTACTGCTATCACAACTGCTAGTTGTGCATCTTTTATATTCACCTTTTTTGGAGTCCAATGCTTTTGAAATTTGTCGAGCTCTCAGACTGAAACCCTGGTCACAAATACATCCTTTCTATTCTTCCTTTCATTTCGCTCTTCAAGCTTTCAAGTTAAGATAAATTATAATGAAATCAAGTATTAGCTGGCACGATTACCTGAATAAAGGAGTTTCTACATCTCTGTACGTTCTCCAAAGGTTACACAGGCTTATCTCAATTAAGAGTCATTTCAATAACATCAAATTGCGCTCACAGCGGCTACCCCATTATTCACACTTTCTGATAAAGCCATTCCCTTCTCGTTGTCACGTAAAATACTGATGCAAGCTACATGCGGAATAAAATCATTTGGATGCCACGCGAGGTGAAACAAGTCGCACGAACACTTCCGCATGTCTAAAAACAAACATCAACTCAGCTGGTAGAGGCTTGTTGTAGCGACGTCCGCTCCATAATAGCGCTGTATCGTATTGTTGCAGGACCAAGTAATTTCCTGTCGCGCTCCCAGCAGGGGCACGCTTCAAGGTCTTGGTCGTGGAGGCTCTTATCATCGCTTGTAACGAGGAAAAAATACGAATGATAAAAAAGCTTTTGCTGCTGCTCAGATAAGCTTCCTTCAAACAGCGGCTGCTATAAATTATCGACCCAAAGGAGACGCCTCTCCCTATGATGAAAGTAACGCTATTGGGGCAGGAGAAAACACTCGATCGAGCATTCCATAGTCGAAAGAGTGCGAGGCCCAACGCCGCACAACACTACGCTAACGGCTGAAAGGCATGGTCTCGTACAGTTCGTTGGTTTATATATCAAGTTAAATACAAGAGGCCACTATGGCCGCTTCCCCACGCGGTCAGCTTACGTCACCGCGTTCGACGTTGTTCTCGATGCTCATTACCGCCACAGTTTTCGGGACAGCGGCCTCCATCTCACTGACGAAAATCCTCGACACAAGAGCTTCGTGCTCAGAGAGGCACTTCTAGTGCGTCGCTGAGGGCAACTGCGTACCGAGATCATGGCAATGCGACGGAGTCAGCGACTGCAATGACGGCTCGGACGAGCAGGGATGCCACGCAAACCGGACGTGTCTGGAAGCAGAATTCAAGTGCGAACAAGGTGGTCGCTGCATACCGGCAAACTGGCGCTGTGACGGTGACGGCGACTGCGCCGACGGATCAGACGAAGCCCGTGCTACGTGTGGAGATGCTGCGCCTTGCAAAACGCGCGAGTTCCCCTGCAGTACTACAGCTAACGGAACACTGACCTGCCTGTCAACCTCACGGCGGTGCGCGACTGTGACGATGGTGCCGATGAGAAGGGCTGCACGTCGTTGAAATATTGCAGTGAGGAACAATTCCAAGTGCAAGACCAGCGGACAGTGCATCCCAGCCAGGTGGATGTGTGATGGCTCCCAGGAGTGCTATGATGGGTCCGACGAAGACGTCGACATGTGCAGAGCCGTGAAGAGCTGCCAGCCTAACAACTTTGTTTGTTGGGGGGGGTCACAGATGGTATCATATGTGTGCCAATGGAGCGGCGTTGGGACGGAAAACGCGACTGCGGAGACGGCACGGATGAAGGCAACTGCATGTCGCCAAGCCCGTGCACGGAAGGACAATTCGCGTGCAAGAGCGGTGAATCGTGCATTCCTATGATCTGGATGTGTAACGGCGACCGAGACTGTTCGGACGGCTCAGACGAAGATGTCGACATCTGAAACGAGGATACAAAGTGCCCTGAAGACCGGTTCATGTGCCATTCCGCGCAAGGTGGTTTCAGATGTCTTCCTGCAGCGTGGCGCTGCAACGGATACTATGATTGCCGAGACGATTCCGACGAGGCCAATTGCACTTCTGCGCAGACCTGTAAGCAGACTGAATTCCAATGCGAAGAAAGCGGAGAATGCGTACCTGTGGGACAGCGTTGTGACGTTCAAAGGAACTGTGAAGACAGCTCAGATGAGCGCAATTGCACTGCCGAGAAAATCTGCTCCGAAGGACAGATTCCCTGCTAAACGAGGAGCCGGTGTATAATGGCAAAATGGCTGTGTGATGGTGACTCCGATTGCCCTGACGGCTTGGACGAAGTGAACTGCACATCTAGACGAACGTGTTCCGAAAACCAGTTCGCCTGCAAGGATAACGTTGATTGCCTACCAGCGAATTGGAGATGCGACGGTGACCCGGACTGTTCAGACGGCTTTGACGAAGTGAACTGTACAACAAAAGATATTTGTTCAGGAACAGGCTTTCTCAGCGAGAGTGGTGGTGACTGCATTTCGGCGGCCTGGCGATGTGATGGTGACCGTGACTGTTCGGATGGCACCGATGAAGTAAACTGCACGTCTGCGCACACTTGTTCGGGCACAGAATTTGTCTGCAAGAGTAGTGGTCACTGCATTCCAACAAGGTGGCGGTGTGATGGTGACGCTGACTGTTCAGACGGCTCTGATGAAGCGAACTGTGCATCTAGGCACAGCTGTTCAGCCACAGAATTTGTCTGCGAGAGCAGTCGGCAGTGCATTTCAGAAAACTGGCGATGTGATGGTGACCGTGACTGTTCGGATGGCTCCGATGAAGTTAACTGTGCATCTAGGCACACTTGTTCAGGCACACAATTTGCCTGCGAGAGCAGTCGGCAGTGCATCTCAGAAACCTGGCGATGTCATGGTGACCGTGACTGTTCGGATGGCTCCGATGAAGTAAACTGTCCATCTAAGCACACTTGTTCAGGCACACAATTAGCCTGCGAGAGCAGTCGGCAGTGCATTTCAGAAACCTGGCGATGTGATGGTGACCGTGACTGTTCGGATCGCTCCGATGAAGTAAACTGTCCATCTACGCACACTTCTTCAGGCACACAATTTGCCTGCGAGAGCAGTCGGCAGTGCATTTCAGAAACCTGGCGATGTGATGGTGACCGTGACTGTTCGGATGGCTCCGATGAAGTAAACTGTGCATCTAGGCACAGTTGTTCAGGCACACAATTTGCCTGCGAGAGCAGTCGGCCGTGCATTTCAGAAACCTGACGATGTGATGGTGACCGTGACTGTTCGGATGGCTCCGATGAAGTAAACTGTGCATCCGCGCACACTTGTTCGGGCACAGAATTTGTCTGCAAGAGTAGTGGTCACTGCATTCCAACGAGGTGGCGGTGTGATGGTGACGCTGACTGTTCAGACGGCTCTGATGAAGCGAACTGTGCATCTAGGCACAGCTGTTCAGCCACAGAATTTGTCTGCGAGAGCAGTCGGCAATGCATTTCAGAAAACTGCCGATGTGATGGTGACCGTGACTGTTCGGATGGCTCCGATGAAGTAAACTGTACATCTAGGCACACTTGTTCAGGCACGCAATTTGCCTGCAAGAGCAACGGTCATTGCATTTCAGCCACTCGGCGATGCAATGGTGACGCTGGTTGTCTTGACGGCTCAGATGAAGCGAATTGTACAATTTCGCAGCTTTTTACAGACTCACAATTTACCTGCAAGGCAACTGGCTACAAAATTATGGCAACATGGCAATGTGATGGTGAACACGACTGCCCCAATGGTTCCGACGAGGATGGTGATATATGCAAAGAAGGCTTTAACTGCCCGCCTGAGAAGTTCGCTTGCAAGTTTCTTGAAAAATTTGCGTGTGTTCCCAAAACCCGGAAGTGCAACGGCGATATCGATTGTAATGACGCCGTCGACGAGAAGAACTGCACCCAACTGAAAACATGCTCAGACAATGAATTCAGATGCACGGACAGAGGCCAATGCATACATGCAGCGTTGCGCTGTGACGGAAAACGCGATTGCAAGGATGGGTCAGACGAAGATGCAGAGGCCTGTTTAAGTGAAACACACTGCCCTTCTGGGCAATTCACTTGCACAAGCGCTCTCGAGGGCTCGGCGACGTGCATCCCCAAGACTTTCCTATGCGACGGTTTCAGGCACTGCGTTGACGGCTCCGATGAAGACGGTTGCGGAAGCAGGATCTGCGATCTGGGGGAGTTTCGTTGTGACGGAGGGCAATGCATTTCTCAGCAGAGTACATGCGACGGCAAGCGCGACTGCAAAGACGGATCGGACGAAGGCCAGACGTTATGCATCGCGTACAAGTTACTCTGTCCTTCGCCGCAAATGCCCTGCAGGTCACATAACGGTAGCTTCATCTGCATCGACGAAGCTCTTAAGTGCGACGGTCGCGTGGATTGCCAGGACGGCATAGACGAAATGTTGGACTGCGCAGCATTGGCCTTCAACTGTCGGGGAAGCTTCTTTCGTTGTGACAATCGTAGGTGCGTGCCGAAACACTGGAGATGTGATGGTGATGATGACTGCTTCGGACGGAAGTGACGAGAAAGGCTGTGCCAGAAACGACGACGACCGTCTCGTGAATTGCCCTCTAACTGAATATGCGTGCTCCTCGGGTACGGCTTGCATCGCACTTAACTTGCGTTGTGACCGCCGTCCCGACTGTCCCGATGGATCCGATGAGATTGACTGCCCTACCGATATATTCAATTTCCTGTGAGCCGGCGTATCTTGCAAGGCTAGGCATCGAAGTTTGTACGCTTTATTTTGTCTTGCATCTTTTTGTGTATCCCAATTACAAATGATGTGTAATCATGCTGTTAATGGAGTTCTCACTTTCCCTGAGGCCTTCTTCACCTCAACGAAGCTTGACTAATTTCGTGCGGGTTATTGTTCCGTCCAATTAAGCTTATCTGTCTAACCTAGAACAGAACGAGTTTACAGCTGCCTAGCAGTACCGAACTTTAGCCTTGTACGCGTTCAACTGAATTTCCCGTTAAGGTGTTTAACTGGGCTAGTTGGTATTGACTGAATGCTTCCATATTGCTAGCGAGCACGCACATTTCGTAAAGACGCCCAATTCGTAATCGAATAGGGCGTCTTTTTAAATGTGAAGCTTTTCTTAGCGGACTGCAGGCACTTTGTGCGTTTCTATCTATCTATCTATCTATCTATCTATCTATCTATCTATCTATCTATCTATCTATCTATCTATCTATCTATCTATCTATCTATCTATCTATCTATCTATCTATCTATCTATCTATCTATCTATCTATCCGCCTACGTCTGGGTGCTCTCGCGACCGCCTCCTCAACTTGGTGTAGACCAAAGTTGGAATGGGGAGGTAAGGGGGGTTCGACAAATATGACTGTCTGGTCATTACATGAATAACGTGAAAATCCTGTCGCGTCCGTCGTCAAACCCTTTCCTCCTGACACGTGTGGCACATACCCGTATACCACGGGCCGCGGCATGCGGGTATGCGCCACAGGTGACTGACAGTTTATGTATAAACAAGAACGGCGAGAATAGACATTGGTAATGTAAATGCGGGAGCGTTAAGAAAAACCGACGAGGGCGGCTTTGACCCTACGAATGCGAATAATAAGAATCAGGATCCCAGCAAGAATCGAACCCAAGCATTCTGCGGGGCAGTCAGGTATTCTACCACAGAGCCACGCAGGTCTTGAAACTTCTTTGGAAGAATGTCCTATGCAGGCGTAATGTCGGTGCAACGTTAACTGAGGTTGCATTGCTGGCTATCTAATTTTATAACAAAGCAATAAACATTACATATGTACTCCTATGATAGAGGGGTCATGTCGGTTTAACGTCAGTTGCGGTACCAGTGTTGGTTCGGTTCCGCTTTTGTAGCAGTCTGATAAACACTACATTTATATTCCTATGATACAGTAAGCTATATTAAAACGTTGCTCATCACCGGAGGAATACGCCAACGAAAGTTACATATGATATTGACGTCATCGCACCTTAAAGTGGACTTCACTTCGATGATGCCGATACTAACGTCTGTGCTGACGTTACGTCAGACCATTTGTTACTCTTTAAACGCCAGTGTAATCGACGTTCCTGGTAAGTCCACAACGAGCGCGCAACTACACACTTGCAAAAACACGTCGATCTACCTCGTAACACTTGGCTCAAAGCCAAAAATTACAGCATAGGGAATTACTCGCCGAATGCTTCGCATGACACGGATTCCCACAAGGCGTGGGATCTGCCAAATCTTTTTTAACAGCGGGGCTATTTAAGCCGGGAGCAATGTGTTAGCGGAATCCCAAACTATCATCATCATTAATTGGCACGCGCTCTTTTCGTCCTAGTCTTCATATTTGTCCTCTTCATCTGCGGCTTCGGGAAGAGGACGGTGGAACGAACATCGGGGACGTGTTCGCAATGACTGCAACCAACCGAATAAACGGACTCAATGGCCGGGAAGACAAGGTCGGCGTGAGCGCCTGGTGGGACCAACCTTACGTAAGCGACAACATGTTGAAATCTATGCAGAAAGATGAGACTACGGACTTAAGAGAAAGGCACGCTGAGTATAAGTCCCGTCTCACGAGCGACGCCGCCAGATACCTCGCCCCTACACCAAGGAGCCTGCAGCGTTTACGCCCACACGGTATATTCCAGGACGAAGCATCGAAGTGGTCACCAGCTGATGTGAACGCCTGGAGGCTAGCGAACGAAATAACGGTTACCGGGCGCGCCGTACCCACCCCCATCACACGACTGGCCGAGGTTGACAATCCCCGATCACGTGGCTGAAGGAGTCGAGGCACTAGACTACGGGCCAATCACAGTCGTGCAGTCTCAGTGCTGGCCCATCGCTCTCGCAGGGAGAGACCTTCTCGCCGTTATCTGCGGTAAATCGGGAGATAACGCGCGGTCTTACCTGATTCCAGCCATCGTCCACGTAATCTCACAACCGACTCCTCAGGATGTCGACGGTCCCTACGTGCTCGTTTTGGTCCCGACTCGTCAGTCGGCTGTGCAAGTCCACCGACGGGTGACGGAACTTGAAAAGTACACCGCGGTCCACAGCGTGTGCCTGTGCTCCGGAGACTGGAAGGAACGACAGCTGAAGGAAGCTCAGCAAGGCGAGTTTTCCAGATATGGATTCGCTACTCCCAGCCGGCTTCTGTCTTTCATCGAGGATGGCAAGGTCAGCCTTGCTGGCTCCTGCACGTTCCTGGTGCTGGACGAAGTAGACACACTGCTAGCCTTGGGCTTCGAGAAAAAGCTTCGCACCATCGCTTCACTCGTGGGACCGACGGGCCAGACGCTGATGTTCGCTGCCTCTAGACCGAGAGCGCTTATTCATATCGCGGAAGACTTGCTTGAAGACTACGTTCAGGTCGGTGTCGGTCGGAGCAAGACTGTCGAGAATGTCGAGCATATCGTTGTTTTCTGCGAGAAGACCGAGAAAATGAAGCACCTCGTTGCCCTCCTTGAAGAAGTCGTGGACGATGAAGACGACAAGGTGATCGTTTTCGCAGGAAATAAATTATCAGGTGGAAGAAATCGTGACTGATCTGCGTCTCCAGGACTGGTCGGCCGTGGGCATTCATGGCGCGAAGTCGCGACTAGAGCGAGAGTGGGCGTTGGATGGACTCAGGTCGGGCGTGGCGAGTGTTCTGGTTATGACGGACGTCGCAACGCAGCGTGTGGTCGACGTCGGTGCCGTGCGCTGCATCGTCAACTATGAAAACCCGGCCAGCGGGGATGTCTACGCCACCCGAGTGAGCTACGCGTCTCGCTCTCAAAGTTCGGGAAGCGCGTACACGTTTCTGGCACCAGATGACGCTCGCAGCGCCAGGGAGCTCGTCTCTTACCTGGTGGACGCCGGGCAAAAAGTTCACCCTCGCCTTCGTGCTATCGCCAAAGGCACATCGTTTTAATTGAAGATCTAGAATTGGATACTGTGCCATGTGAATGACTGTCCTAATGAGGCAGTTGGCATCGACTTGTGTCAACGAGCTGCTAAAAATTTTTAGCGCCGTGATTCAGAGTCTTTTTGATGTGTGTGTGTGTTTTTTTTTTTTTTGGGGGGGGGGGGGGGGGGGGCGGGGGGGGCAATTCGACTTCTTCCAACAACGATTAAAATTTTCTGTATTCATTCTGTATTCTTTCTATTGATTGTTCCAAAACGGGGGGAGTGAGCCGATGAACAGTTTGTTGTGCTAGGGTGCCTCGTACATTTCATGATTTTCATCGCTGTTTGCCTGGCAAGGGACATTTATATAAGGTACATATTTCCAACAGTCCAAGTCTTTTGAAAAAGACGTGCGATTCTTGCTTAACCTTTCATGGCGGCATTAAAAATTGTTTAATTTTTTTACGAATTTATTTACGACTGCTAATTATGTCATTTGTGTGTTTGGGTGTGTTAAAAAGGTTTATAAGTTTTTCTTATTGCCGCATTGTATCTATTTCGTGATGGTCGTTGTTGTTTACCTCCGCACATGGCACACACCCAATGCAGGGGACCGGCCGAGTAGTAGGGGAATGCGTCCATTATTTTATGCATTGTGTAATTCCTAGATGCAGTACTTAATTAATTATTGATTTGAAGTGCCCTTACACCACGCTGGTATGGCTTTTCTCCTCAACCTCCTCCATTTACTAATTGCGTGTATTTTTGTGTCTGCAGATTTATAAATAGAAATCAATAAATCAATTCAATGGAAAAATTAGTTTCACCTGACTACGTTGTTTAAAGAGTACTTCAAGAGCAAGGCCGGCTCGTTTTATTTTTATTCTTCTCTCGGCTAGAACTAAAGTTATTGCTGTACAACTTATTGCCGGCCTATTATATTTTTCCCTGCGTGTTCCTCAGTTTACAACGGTTGGTAGTAATGAATGTCGGCCCTCGAATCCGTTTTGCGCTATTTAACGAGATTTAATTCTCGAAGTGAAATTTCAATAGGGATTTCGCGCTAATCCACTGACCTAACACGCCTCTATTGATTCTCGCTACAGTTTGCCACGTTTCAAATGCTCACGAACAACTACCTGACATGGCTTAAAACCTGGCTTACCATGTACGTGTTTGTATAAATCTGCGGTGATGGTGATTATCCGGAAACCTTAAACAGCGGAAATATTGTGGTTGCGAACAGAATCAGTACCCTGTGATTTTTTTTTGTTTTGTTTTTTGTGCGCGAGTCCCATCCCGAGATTACATTTTACCTAAAATGCACTGAGCTAAGGGAGGTGGAGTAGAAATACGTCTTAAGCCTACTTAATGTGAATCTTTTATGCTAACCAAGAAAAAAATATTGGACCTCATTCAAATCAAAGAGCACCAGTCCTCCGGAATATGCTTCCACTTCCATTTTTTGCGACGCCTCACAGCACGTGATTGCGTATCTTAGACCCAGCTTACTAGCCATATTAGTGACATACGCGAAAAAGGGGTGGTCAATAGGTATTCACTGAGCTCTTCCCTGCCAGGCGGCGCCAGCGAGTGCGCCGCCATAGCCGTGGTCCGTCAGCGATCCGGCATATGACAGCGTAATGTTTGGTGGCGCTGCACCTCAATAACCCGTTTTCTTAGAAAAATATCAACATAACCCGTGCTGCCGGGAACTTTGGTTGCTGTCCGACGATGATGTTCGCACGCGAGACCACGAGTATGGCGACTGCCGCGCTAGCGACCCCTTGCGGATGACGTCACGTGACTACCTCCTATAGGGGAGGGTGGCAATATTTTTAAAAACAGTCTTCTAAACAATCAAAGAGATCAAAGATGAATGAGCCTCGTTCAAGTTAAGAGCCATGTTTGGTACATGTGTAATTGTAGTATAGGCTTATAGAGTTACAAGAGGGCCAATTCGCTGTAAAGAAAGTTCATTGAAACTGCAAAAGGTTTTCTTGAGCAGGCTGGTATCGTCACGGCACCTGGTGGAGCAGATTTGAACCATACGCTTCTTTCTGCGTGACCTCTTGAGATCCGCTTCTGCAGCGCGACGAAACACAGAGATAACCCGAGCAATACATTTGGACGCACGAACACCGATGTGCGTCTTCCGCTACCAGACACTTATTTTAAGCATTAGGGTCACCTGCAATTTTTAAGTAGCTTTTCAAAAGAAGGAGAAAGCCGGGCGTAGCTTACACTAGTGGCGCAAGGCTAAAGACAGCAAGGCTAATCGGTTCCTAAATGGTCCTGGTCATACGAAGTGATGCCTGTTTCTTCTTGAGTCCAGTACAGCCGCCTCTCGCTGTTGCAGCCGTATTACGTCGTGGAGTACCTTAAACGAGTCGAGTCCAGCAGTCTCGCTTGGCAGCGCGCAGCGGTTTGTGGTAAGCGGCTTCCTCATCGGCGGTGCGGACCTTCTTCGGTCTCGCCATGTCTGCGTCTGGCGCCGCGCGCCGCCGCCAAGGGCCAGAATGAAGGGGCGAAAGCGTAGATGTCCGTGACGTCATGTCTGGCGCGACCGAGCGGCTGCGCGCAGGGTCCAGCAGGCGGGCTGGTAGCGGAGCAGTATATTGGCTAGGGAAGCAGGCGCACGTGCTGTGCAGCCGGTTGCTAGGCAACGCGCGATGACTTCACCATGGTGCGGAGATTTTTTTTTTCTTCGCTTTGGACAGATTACGGTCGGCTTAAACACCTCCGTTGCTAAAAAGCAAAAAGTGCGTTCCCCGAACTGTCTTTTGCGTGCAGGACACATGCTCAGCACCGCAAAAGATAAGGGGTTGAGAAACAAAATAAACTCACAGGGTTCTCTAGGCATTAGCCTAGGACGACACGACGGCGAAGGCCTTCTATTTATTCAGAGTTGATTGTATTCATTCTCCCTCCCCCACTCCTCCAAAGCGGCCTTCACCTAACGTAGTTTTGCGCTGCTTCCAGGATCGGAGGCATTGCAAGCTTTCTACGCGTCACCTGGTTTTACACTGCCTCCATGATCGGCTCATCCAAGCGACAATGTCGAGCGGTGACCTAATATTGTGACGTCATGATGACTTCACGATGACATAGTCACAAATTTTGGGGATGTGTGACGTCATGATGAAGTAATAAGGCGGCGTCATCAGGTGGTGATGGTTTTTGCATACTCACGTTGTCGCAGACACCACCGACGGTCAATTTTCGCGTTTCATGGGGCACCTAAGTCACTAGCCTTAATAGAGAAGAAAAGAGGAGAACCCAAAATGATGACCGCCAAGAAAGCGGGCAACCAGCAAACAACTTTAGGTAGAATACGCCGCTTGTGAAGTTTCGAAAGAGAATGAGGAAGAGTGCATATCCCCCGTGCAGCAACAAGCCCTGGTCGAACGAGCCCGGAGGGCGGCAAGAGTAATGGTCTTCCGGACTAGGAGGCCCACCCACTAGCGACTTATTTGTTCGCAATAAATGTTTTATTCTCCTTCTCTCACACATGCTGGCGATGCTTCGCTGACAGTTAATTTTATCCTAGCCCCTTTGATACTGAATAATTTGGGAGATTACTTTGGCTATGAAACACTACCTTGACGCTGCCTAAAACTTCTTGCCCAATTAGCCGAAATTTGCAATACGGGGTTTCGAGACAGCCCATGTCAAATTCCTTCGTTACATCGTCCAAGTGGGATGCTGCTCCGCAGTCCGGATTTGAAAAATCAACTATGGGCAGTCCAACGGGCCCACAACGTGGCGGAGAGGCTAGGCCTATCTGTCCCGACGTGGGAGCGGCCCGCTACAGGGCTAGTTCACGCCCCGACGGACCTAAATAAAGTTTTTCCATACCATACCATACCATCACAATCGTTGTCGTTGTTGTCACTACCATCAGTCACCACCATCATCATGATCTTAATGTACAGACATAGAAAGTAGAAGAAGAAGAGAAGGCCCACCTCGACGCGTTCGGATCCAGAGCCTGCAAGTGTACGTGAAAGGAGAAGGTCTTTCGCGCAACAACGGTGGACATGCGACTGGCTCGGCGTCCCGTCCTGGTCTTCCTGGCCTCCGCGGCGGCAGCGGTGGGCGCCGTGGCACTGGCTGTGCTGCTTGTGCGCAAGATACGCGTCGTGCTCGCGGGCGAAGTCCTGCTGACCGAGGAGCGTGCCTCGTACACGGTTCGACTCGAGAAGCGCGTCTCCGTCACCCACGACGTCCGCCTGCTCCGGTTTGCCCTGAAGAGCCCCCAGCAGGTGGGTGCCTCCCTTTTCGCGCCACATCCTACCCTCCTACGATCGTCACACGCGTGCGAAGGACTCGCTATTCTTACACCGAGAAAGAAAAAATTCCAGGAGAACCCAGTCATTAACCTATAGTCGGATACAACTTAAGAAGACCTCCGAAGCGCGGCAGCCCGATCACCTGGCTCCGCGACTGAAGAAATAGTCCCGCGCCACGCACCCGGCAATGTTCTCCGAAGGCGGGGTCACCGGCCGTCCGGCTTATGACGTCAGTCTGAAGTGCGCGCCCATTGGTGCAGACTTGTGTGCATCCGCCTTTGAGGAGGAAATGCAGTGGCACTCGCACGTGATCGTTCTTGTGCCCTGGTGTATTCCCCCGCGTTCACTTTGCGTTTGGCCGTTCTGACAAAGCGTATCTCGGAGGCCACATAGAATGAGGCGCAGGGTTCCGATCTGCTCCGTCAGGTGCCGCAAGCGATCGCAGCTGCTCAATAAAACCATTTGCTCTTTCAATTACCCATCGTGACAGCTAGTTGGCGCTTGTCTTAAGTAAACATAGTCTGATATGATATGCATCCAGTATAGCTCTTTAACTTTAAACTGAATCCTTGATTTCACATGCCTTATCTTTAGAGCGCAGTTCTTAGGCGCCCGTTCCTGCGTTGAACGGCGTCGGCGTTGTCGGCGTAACCGATAGAGCGAACGAGAACGAAAGAGAGACTGCCCCAAGGAGTGTTCCACCATTATGGCCAGCGAGCCGTTGTGTTGGCGTCTGCAATGTCGTGCCCACTCGCGCTTCTTGTGACAACGCAACGCATTCCACTCGCGCACGGGCCTGAGAAAATGGCTTCGGAGAAGAAGACATGGGTTGGTCAAATGGGTACTTTGTCTGTGGAACGCTCCGGCGCGTCCGGAGCGTTCGGCGCAGCGTCCGCGTCAGCCAGCGGCGGCCGGAAGTTGGCGACGCCACATTCACCGAGTTTTGTTGACGTGAAAACCGAGCATTCTGTACTCTTGCTCGCGCCGAGCGGCGTTGCCTTAACGCATAAGAATCTGCTCAACTTATTGCGAAATTGAAACACCTGCACAGCTGCGCTCAGAATTAGAATTAGACAGTACCGCAATCGTCGGGGGGGGGGGAGTGTTTTACAAGCCTTTATCTGAATATTCGGAAAACCGGAGCAGAGTGGTCGACGTGAAGTGCTTGGAAGTGCTCGGTGCTTGTGCCACTGCGAAAGACAGTAAGGGAGTTTGAACTGTACTCATCTGGGCCGGTTGGGATATCCTGCGTCATGCACCGGAATTTTGAATCGCGCGCGAACCATGAAATAAAAGGTTAAACAAGATATATGTTTCGGTCCTCTTTCTGCATTTATTCGTGCTATTTTGCATTGTGTTACTTGACAGCCTTACGTATTAGTACGTGTTTTGTTACAGAACAACCTTACGGCGTCATGATTTATTAATTGATTGATTGATTGATTGATTGATTGATTGATTGATTGATTGATTGATTGATTGATTGATTGATTGATTGATTGATTGATTGATTGATTGATTGACAATGATCCGAAAGCTTGGTGGCCGCTGCTTAGAGAGTCTTGGCGGCGGGGATCTCTTGGGATGCGGAGGCCTCCAATTCGCGTAGGATGAGCCGGCATTGTACGGCAGGGTTGGTCGTACGTAGGAGAAACTCCCATGTGTCTATAGCGTGTGAAGCGTCAACGTATTGTGGACACGTCCACTCCATATCTATATGTGTGGCTGGCCGCGAGCAGTATTTGCAGTATGGTGACGCGAGAAGTCCGTAGAATTCGCTGTAGAGCCATGACCTGAGAAAGACGTGTGAACATACGCCACAGGCGGAATCCCGTGGGGTTAGGGCCTCATTAGCTGGGGGATAGTGAAGAAAGCATAGTCTGCAGCGCTGTAGAATTCCTGTCTAAGATAATCAAAGGTGCCTGGACTGGGCTCGTATCTAACGTTGCAGCTTCCTCCTCGTAGAAACTGGGCTTCCGCGTGGGCGAGCACGTGCTGCTGTACGCGCGCATCGGCGACCGCACGGTGATGAGGCCGTACACGCCCGTCAGCCGCGTCGACCGTCGTGGCAGCTTCGACATCATGGTCAAGATCTACCCGGCGGGCGTGTCCAGGAAATACCCCAACGGGGGGCCTCATGAGCCAATACCTGGACACCCTCATGCCGGGAGATAAGATTCAGGTATGTTTACTCACTGAAGCTTCGTACCTCTATGCGAGCAGAACGTAGGTACGAAGCTTCGAGCGATTAAAATGCAGTGCACGTACCACTTTCCTATAAATGTAAGTTTGAACGCCAGACAGCTTTGCACTTAAGGATTTGAGAGGAAATACGCTGAGGAAATTAACACGAAGTGGGAGTGCATGTCGCTTTGGCCTGAAGTATCCGCTGGTCAGTTTCCCTGAGAAAAAAAATCCTGGCAACTGGCAAACAAAATAGAATCCCACAGTCACCGTCATGTCTACGAGCGGCGCTGACTAACACTCCCAGGTATGCATGCACATAAATACCCAACAAAGTGGAGGAGGGGACGACCGCCGCCGTATCTCAATTTGTAAGAGCATCGGACGCGTAATCCGAAGGTTGCAGGTTCGGTCCCGGCCGGCGGCAAGTTGCTTTTTCGACCGCTTTCCTTTATTCACATCTATGTCAAAGTGACGACAAAGACTACAACTAACGTTCCCTATACATTTCTCGGCTTGATTACCTGCTTGTTTTCATTAAGGTTGTGTCAGACAAAAGAAACGAGCCCATGAAAATTCCCTTCCCTCATTCATAAGAGTAGCTGCAAATTCAAAGGCGCATTCAATTCTTCACCAGTGTACGACCTAAACAAGGAGGTGACCAAGCAGAAGAAAGCGGGCGAAAAGAAGCGTCGCCACGAGAAAGATCGAGTTCAACGTATTGTGAACATCGACATCAACAGTACATGGAATTGAACATAACACGAAAAATCTGCTTTTAGATGCGAAGCATATCTTATGAACGAGGCCTGTTCCTCCTTCGCACCATTGTCCGCCGTAGCCAGATGACGATGACCATGACGCTGCCATCACGGCACAGCACATGGAAGGTAACCATTATACGCCATGACGATGACGATGAAGAATAAGCGCATTCCAGACCACACATTCTCTTTCTGCCATCACAGCACAGCACATGGAATGTACCCACTATACGTCATAACGATGACGATGACGCTGATGACGATGAAGAATAAGCGCGTTCCATACCACACATTCTCTTTCTGCCATGGATGAAAACGACCGTGAACGCGCTCTCGCTCACGAAAGGCAAAACGGCAGCATTTACATGCGCGAGTGGGCAATGTCACGGGTGATTTACGGTAAGAACGATCCCCAGTGCTTCGCCCACTCGTCATGATTCACTTCGTGGATATGCCAGATTTTTTTTTCAGTTTGATATTCCTAATGCTAAAGCATTGAAAATGATGTTCGCTCTCATTTAACGTGCTACTCTGCTGGCGCAGATCCAGGGACCCAAGGGTCGCTTCGTGTACGAAGGGCGCGGCCACTTCGCCACAGCCGACGGACATCTGCTGCCGCCCGTCACTCGACTGGGACTGGTGGCGGCTGGGAGCGGCGTCACCCCGATGCTGCAACTGCTGAGACACCTTCTCTCCGACAACGCAGACCAGACGACGGTCATGATGATCGACGTCAATTCCAGCGAACAAGACATCATCGCGCGCCAGGAGCTCGACGAGTACGCGAAGAACCACGGTGCTTTCAGGTCGGTACGCACGAAAACGCCTCACGGCCCTTGCGGCAGTTTCAATACGTTATTTTAGAACATCAACAAAAATGCTTGTCAAGGGTAAGTTGTGGGGGCAGGCTAATACAACATTAGGCAGGCCGACGTAATCCCGGCCAGGTGGTTGCAATATGTAATGGCATAGTGATAAGGAAAAGCTCGGAAGACACTTGAGCTTCGCATTCAAGAGTAGAACGCCATGGCGTAATAGGACCCTGTGCACATCGCCTTCTCAATGGATAGCCTAGCTTCGGTTCTCGTTGCATGCCTCAACCGTGCCGTAAGGAAACGAACGACTGTGCGCATAACATTGGGCCTTTCAAAGTATCCTAGAATGCCTACTGCAAGTACAGTTAAGTGAGCACTATACCATAATTATTCCTTTTGCGAATCAGCCAAAGGCCCATTACGCGTCCGTAAGGCAACACGCGAACCTACGCCGCTGATGATGTACCTATGCATTGCTTGGCCCCTTGCAGGGATCAATAATTATTGTTTTGCCGAGCGCAGATCTTGCTTGAGGCAAGTATATTTTCTGCACGCAGCATACGCCATGTGCTGAGCAGGCCACCTCCGTACGAAGGGATGGTGGAATACGTGCCGGGTCCCTTGAACGTGGACATCCTGACAGAGCACCTTCCACCGCCGGACTCTGACACGATGGTGCTCTGCTGTGGACCACCTCGGCTCATCACCGAAGTATGCGAGCCAGCACTCAGGGACATTGGGCACAAGCCCAGTCGGGTGCTCTGCTTCTGAACGCCCGTAACCGCTGTCTAGTACAAACTGTTCATTCCTGGTCGACGACTAAAGAAACGTTCTATTTGAATGGTCGAGTTTGTCGACTTGATACCGCGCACGCCAGTAAGGCAATGCTATTAAAGGGTAATCGAGTAATATTAACAAATGGTACGAGTTAACGATGAGCTATGAACGCGTTAGTTGCAATAAAGAACCGCTCACCCAATCTCCAATTTCCCGAAAGTTTCTCATTTGCGAAAGCTGCAAAAGGGTTCCGACCTCGTTCCAGAATTCCCATCCGGACCTGGCCCGATCGCGATCGAAAGTTACAGCGTCACATTAGGCGCTTTTAGCTGACCGTATTTCGCCTCCCGCTCCGCTCAGCGAGCCGGTGGTGGGGCCACTGCGCATGCACCAGACGGTCAGCGCTGAGCGTGTGACCGGACCGTCGCCGAGTTCGTGCACTGATGCACTGAACGCGCTGCCTCAACGCCGCGCGTTTCAAACGCGTTTCATGCGCTGATGGCGTCGCGCTTGACTTGACCGAAAGACGCTTGGCTAAAACCAACAACGCGCGTTGCCCTCCGGTAACGTTGAGCGTTTGAGCGGAACGGGAACGGACAGCAGAATCGGTCAGCTAAAAGCGCCTACTGACACAGATCGCGACCGCACCCGAGCACTACTGTACTACGTCGTTTAGGGTGCATTCAGACGACGGACCGAATCCGGATGTGGAGTCGCGGACGGCGCGTCACGTGACCTCACATCAGCGATTCTTCTGCTCCGCGCCTCGTCCTCGTGGCTCGCGGACGGATGAGCCCAACTTGTTTTTCACATCGGGATTCTGGCGGCGGAGCGCCGTAGCTTTAGCGGGCAAAAAGGCTGGCAACCAGTACACGTTTCTTCTGCTCGAGCCGTACGGCTGTCCTCGCAGTTTATTTTAGCTCGGCTGGCGATTAGTTCTGGTTATTTTGGGGGGCCGTATTCCAAGGCGAACACCTTTGAGATATCTCACTTTTAATGCACGTTGATTGGCGGGTTGGAGGGTAGGTAAGTTGTCACTTTAATCATTGCACACGCAGGATTCTGCGGCAGGCAAAGACGCAGTGTCGCCGATAGCGGTAGTCTCAGAACACGGCCCGTGTTTGAGCACTGATTATACGGTAAAGATGCGAGCCAAGAGAAGGAAACATAATGTGCAGCATTGCAATGTGCACTGTCGGTACCTGTTATCTGCAAAAGAACAAGAACTGCCGATATCGGCGATCACTGTATCCTCCCTTCGTACGCGGTGCACCACGCGAACGCAGCGATGTCAGTCTTCAGCAGCTCTAGTAAAGCAGCTTTTTCTTCCAATCTAGCCATTCCGCCAACAACACCGTTTTCACCGAAACAAATCACAGCCCTCCACAATGCTCGATGCTTGTCAAAGCACTCTAAAAGCACGGCGCGCTTCGCGTTCTGTAGGCCGCCATGTTGAATACTCTCAAACCGGTCTGCTGGCAGCCGCTGCAAGTCAGCGGAGAGGCTGCGGTCGAGAGTAATCCGCCTGTTTTCTCCTGGGGGCACCGTCCGTCGTGTGGATGCGCCTGTAGACGGATCATCCGCGGATTAGCTGTCCGCCTCCACGACAAATCCGGATTCCGTCCGTCGTCTGAATGCACCATTAAGGTCGAATGCCGCTGCACGGATCTAACCCAATCAACATGTTACTCTATCCGAATCTATTCGACCGCGTATCACGATCAAAAGCTGTCGGCGGGATCGTCACGATGACTAGCCTTTAGTAAGCCGATCCGGATAGCTGTACGACTGATGTGTGACATTCCTGAACGCACCCGCCGTACTTGGCTCGGGTTCAAACTAGTTGATTCTGAGAAGCCCCGAGTTCAACTCGTGACTGTCGTAGTGCCGGTTTGGCTGTCAAGCATTTCATGCGGTGTACGCTAAGTAGTAGGAGTTCCTATGCTTACAAAAAAAAAAAAAAAAAACGTGGTCAGCTTACACTGTAGTTGTTAAAGCTGGAGCCATCGGTGGAACTTGTGATCCCCCTAGCTTCTTCCAGCTTTTTACGTGACTCAACGTCGTCAGTCTCCTTTGGAGTGCCACGCCAGCTCGGTTTCAATTTTTACGGCAATAAATATTTGATATTAATTTGTTTGCTCTAATTAACATGATGTGGAGTAACTTGGTCTTAGTGTGGTTTTATTCACCATGACGTTAATCACTTTAGCTTTAATTAGCATCTCCTTAAGTAGTGAGGTCTTAATTGGCAATGTCATAATGGACTTGATAATAATTAGCCTGCTTGTAACTACCGCTGTTATCAACATGGTCTCAATTAGCTAGGGCTTAGGATGACACGGCTTAAAAAGCTTGGTCCTGATTAGCATGTTTTTAGCAAGACGTGGCTTAACTGTCTCGGTGTTAGCATGACGGCTTAATTAGCTTGGTCATAGCAGGTCTAGGCGTAACTACCAAGGTCTACCACACAGCTAATTAGCTAATAAGCCGGGTGCACGTGCTCGAGGAGCGAGCGGAAGATGAAGACGAGAGAGCACCGGGCTAGCAACGCGCTAGAAGGTAGATGCCGATCATGATGATAATGATGACACGCGTGGGCTCGTCAATCAGCTTCGACCGCGTGCTGTTAAGAGGCTCCCGGCTGGAGCTAATCTCGGAGGCCAAGGTAGAAATTATTCTAAAGAATACTCAGGGCAGACATTATACGCTTGAAAATGAATTTAGACAGCCCGTACCTCAAAAAAATATTATTCCTAAAAAATTGTGACACTTTTCTTGCATGAGTGCACCTCGGCACTCAGTGAAACGACCCCGCAAATGAAACAAGGTGCGCCACCCAACTTCGTCTATCGCCCTTGACGTCACGCAGCATTCTATCATAACCAATAGAAGGCGGCGCGCGCGGAATGCTGGATTTGACCTTTTCGTACGATTACATGGGTTCTCAAAGAAGCTTCCGCGGAACCCGGGGGTTCCGGGAAGAACATCTTAGGGTTCCGCGAGCGGCCAGAAAGAATGAAACCCGCTCCCGTTTTACCCCTGTTAGCAACTAATATGTTTATTTAGATAAGCGAACGTGCACTGTATTTTCCACTTAACGAAGCCATCGCACGCCACATCCACACATCGGGTGTCTGCGGGTGGCAAGAGAACCCTGTGGTAGCAGCACTAAAGACTCGCGGTCAAGTGCGCGCCATGATACTTTTACGATTTGCGGACCCGTGGTGACAGAATGCTCTGAGAGCTAGTAATTCATGCACATGAGCGTTCAAACCAGTTCCAACGACATTCCGTGGCTCATGGCGCGTCGGCTATCATGTGGCACAGTTTTCGTACACGCTGATTTGCCACTGCTCTATGTCGGTTTTGTAAATAAAAAGCGCAACGAGCGCATTGATACGCGTAGGACGCGTCGCTTCATGCCGACTGTGGGCTACGCGAGCATTTAGGCTTAGCTTTACGACCGGTGTATCGGTCGACGGCCGTTTCCTTGCGCGACTGGCATGCCTCCTTTTTTGTTTTGCAAAAGAATAAAACAGGCCTCTGTACGTCCGGTACTTCGTTTGCGTGAACACACTGCATAGCACCCCTTTAGTACTCTTTGCCTCATTGATTTTTAAGATAGTGTCCCGGCAAGAAAATCAGTTTCGCTTAAGCGTACGCGGTGCCTGAAGCGTCCAGAGTGGAGCCAGCGGGTGCTTTACGCGACTCGCGGAGCGGCGCGGGGGGAAAATCGCAAGTCTGTGTATTATCGGGAGCTCTACATCAACGGCGATAGCCTTCGATATTAAAGGAAAGAAAACAGGCCAACGTCCACCCAGCCCCCTCCCGCTTTTGATTGTCTTATGCTCAAGAAAAAGTTAGGGGTTCCGCGGCACTCTGGAAAAGCCGTTGGGGTTCCCTAAGGGAAGAAAGTTTGAGAGCCCTTGTGCTATTAGTTCATTCAAAAGGTTGCGTCGCCAGAGCTCGCAGAGATTCAGAGTTTCGCGAAACTCGGGCCATCTTGCATAGCAGTTCTTTAATACTCTTCGCCTCATTGATTTTTAAAGGGGCCCTGCGACACTTTTTGAGCATGGTCAGAAAACGCTGCCGATCAGTAGTCGAGGCTCCCGAGAACACGCGACCCAAATATTATAGCGCAGCACGCGGCCTGGAATTCACAATAAATTCTCAAAGTCAGCTAAAAATTGCTTTCTCTTCTCTCGACAAATGACGTTGCAAGCTCAAAAATCACTCGTCACCGCCATTGTAACAGCCATTGGCTGATTTGAGCATGGCGCGCTCGGTCGTTACTAAAGCCGCCGCGGGAGGCCGCGACTTGTCCACGCGTGCGCGCGCGATCGCACTGCAAAGCGGCATATTCGAAGAAAAAAAAAAAGAGAAAAAGTCCTCGAGGTCACGAGGCGCGCGTGACGTATTTTCTTCCCCCGTGCCATCCCTCCCTGGTTAGCTTCCAGCGCTTTCGTCAGGACGAGAGAAGAGAAAATGCAATTGCAGTGTGCGACAAATCTTTGTAACTCCGCTTGTACTTGACGGATTCTAAAATTTTTTTCGGAATTGAATTCGTGAGGCAGTAAGCTCCTTTAGTGAATCCATTTCATGGCTACTTAGAAAAGTGTTGCAGGGCCCCTTTAAGGTGGTGTCCCGACAAGAAAAACACAGTTTCGCTTAAGAGCGAAGCTCAAAAGCATCTATTAGTCTGTCCGGTATTCCTGTAACGCAAAAGCGTAGCGTAGTGCCGGATAGTGTGCGCCACCGCTGCTGTTACTTCAAGTGGCGCCAGCTATGGAGGATAAAAAACAACTAACACGTAACCTATGTCCTCCGACATTTCGGGAGCGTCCTTGGCAACTCACTAAGCCTACAGCAACGATTATTTGAGTATGCTTTTCGAACACGGTGCCGAATCGACTCAAATACTTTGTAGAAGCTAAAGGACATGAGTCTAAACCAAAAACTTGGATCATCTCCCCGAAGGGAACCCTGATGGGATGCGAAGCAGCAGCGGTGCGCACGGCGTTGACCCGGTTGAAACGGGCGTCGACGCGGGTGCTGGAAGAACGGTTTGAAGCGAAACTCGGTGTAGCGTTTACTCGAGTAAACGTTTGTTTGAAACGCAATGACACGGGAGGCGGGTCAGAGGTGTTGCGAGCGGGCGGAGCAGCCGGCAGCTGCGAGCTCTGCCGCGAGCATGCTGCGGGTGAGGGAGAGAGTGACGTCAGCGCGCACCTGCGAGGGAAGCGTGCGAGGGGAGCGTGACGTCAACGCGCAGCTGTGGCGTGACCTACTTGGAAACGCTCCAACACCTACGGCGAGGGAACGCGTTGCGGCGCATTCGTACGGACGTACGTAACGTACGGCGTTACACACGTGAGTCAAAGAGCTGCTTCGCATCTAATAAAAGGATCAGTTCGGAGCTAACAAGCGACAGAGCGCACGACGTGGACTTGATAGATTCGGGGCGGACGGCAACCGCTTTCGGCGGCGCGGCCATATGTTTCCGGGCGCACGCATGCATTTTGCGTACAGGGGTGTGCCGGACAAGCTAAAAACCTCTAAACGCTGACGCGCAACTCTGCTACCTAAAGGTAGCATATGCAGAACTCGAACTTTAAATAAAGATATTGTATATGCTCCCTACGGGAGCAGAGTTGCGCATAGATCCGCCATTATGTTCAACGGCTGCGCAGGGAAACCTCTCGCCACACGCTCATGAGACAAATACGACGTGATGTTCCGGCGCGGGCGACATGCCTATATTCGCACCCGTTGAGAAAGATAGCACTTTTACAGCGAAGCTGTATATCGCTATAGGTTCTAGATCATCGCGTCCGCGGGCAAATCGACGCGTACAACAGCAATTTGACAGCGTTCGGCCGATCTTCCGCTGGCAGTGCAGGGCGTGGAGCCGTGTTTCATATGCAGGGGCGTAGCCAGAAATTTTTTTCGGGGGGCGGGGGGGGGGGGGGGGGGGGTGGTGGGGGGGGTCAACCATACTCTATGTATGTTCGTGCGTGCTGTATGTGTGCGTGTATATATCAGCAAGCAAAACTGAATAACTTCGGGGTGGGGGGGGGGGGAGGTCCCCATTAGCTACGCCACTGCTCATTCGCGCCACACATAATGTGGATCAAAACAAAGTGAGAAGTAAGGTGAATCGAAGGTGCTTTTCAGTGGACCCAAGGAGACGGAGCTGATTAAATGTGATTGGGCGTTTGAAATGCTAAATTGAATCAAAGGTGCCCAAAGTGAACCGATGGTATAATGCATTTAGTGAAGCTATATATGGCTAGGCTCTGAGCGTCCGTTCATCTAGTCGCGTGATCAGAGAATATATTACAGCGAGGCCGATCGCACCACCACAGCTTTCTAGTGCATGCTACGATCTAACAGCTCAAAAGCTCGCTTGCTACCTCGCAACGAAAAATGGTGCGATTATTTTCCGCATGCTCCCAACCTGCTCTCACCTGGCCGGAAGGCGCGAACAATTTGTCATTAAAGGCGTTTGAAAGGAAATCCACGCGCGTGTGGTGACAATCGGGTAGGCTGCACCTAGGATGCCTAAGCCAGCTAATCAGTCACCAGAAGACCATTGGGTGTACTGGTCCCGCTGGCGACGCTGGCGAATACTGACAAAGTCACATTTGTCATTAACCATCATTCACAGCTGCTTCACAGTTCGAAGAAGCAATGACGACGCAACTGACGGAAGCAAGTCGGCGGGAAAGCCACGCCGTCGTGTCCGTAAAGTTGGCTTTGCCGCGGAGAAAGTGAACATTTGACGCCATTTCACACCACGTGACAGCGTTTGCCGAATAGCGGCGCAAGGAAAGGTATGCGCAACTCTGCTACCTGCGGTAGCATATACAGGGACACTAACTTTAAACAAAGCCGTATTAGGGTCTAGCCGTATATGGAGAGTCTGGCGAATGGGCGGGGCTGTGACGTGACGGCGCGGTGATGACGCCGGTCACGTCACCGCCACGGCTCCACTTCGGCGCCGTCCGCCATATTTACGCTATGGATTTACGCTATCTGCGCGACGGCTGCCCAGCTTAGCTTGCTTACGCGCTGTTCGTGCGTAAGCAACTGTAGCGCCGCTAAACAAATTTTGCAGGTGAGATAGTGTAGGGACACTGTAACTCAACTTTAATGAAGAGTGTGAACAGAATTCTACGTGTGATAACATTCAAATAATAGAAATACTGACTCCTAAAGCTGTGTACGCGGACTCCCTGCCGACTTCGTTCTAATTTGAATGTGCGGCGCTTTTTAACGGGATTAAAGAGCTTGCTTCGCAGAAATAGTGTGTCAGAGGTGTCGCCGGCAATGTCTCTGTCGGCATGTTTATTTGTGAGATCAGAAAAAGCAGCCTTCGCAGTGAGCGAAAATTCGAGCGAGATTCAATAGACAGGAGCCAGAGGGCGTTGCACTCGTGCGCTCGCGCGTGTTTTTGTACGCGCGTGTGTGTGTGTGCTTTTTTTGGCCCCCTATATATAAAAATAACTAAAAAGAAAGTGGGGGTGGCCCGCACCACCAGGAGGTATAACGGGCTCAAGCCAATCTAACATAAATGAAGAGGGGAGAGGGAGAAAAAGCAGCCTTCGCAGTGAGCGAAAATTCGAGCGAGATGCAATAGACAGGAGCCAGAGGGCGTTGCACTGTGCGCTCGCGCGTGTTTGTGTACGCGCGTGTGTGTGTGTGCTTTTTTGGCCCCCTATATATATTGAAAAAAAAACATGAAGGAACTCCAGGAAAGGGAAATTTCTGTTAACGATGTGGGGAGGGGGGGGGGGCAATTTTGCTGAACTGTCTTCTGGTGCTACACGTGGGGTGATTACGAGCTGTGGCGATGACTCAAAGTTCTATTCCGAGTATGCTGATTCAACTTCTACATGTGGCTTCTGATAAATTCGATTTCTGTCGGGGTTAGCAGAATGGAGCTTGAACTGACGCATGCACTTTGCTGGTTCGATACGTAAATGCATTTTACATATCGCATTGGGAAGCATTTTACATATCGAACCAGCAAAGCGCATGCGTCAGTTCAAGCTCCATTCTGCTAACCCCGACAGAAATCGAATTTATCAGAAGCCACATGTAGCAGTTGAATCAGCATACTCGGAATAGAACTTTGAGTCATCGCCACAGCTCGTAATCACCCCATGTGTAGCACCAGAAGACAGTTCAGCAAAATTGCCCCCCCCCCCCCCTCCCCACATCGTTAACAGAAATTTCCCTTTCCCTGGAGTTCCTTTTCCTTCATGTTTTTTTTTTTTTCATTAAATCCAGTTGATAGTTTGCGCTTGTCGTGTCCACTTCGTAACGTGTGTCCTTTCTAACTTTTTATGTCCCAGTAACTGTAGCGCATTACATTTAATCATGAAAAACCAACTAGCCGACTACCTAACTTTGGTGACATAATTGTGACGGAACAATATAAAACACCTACAAGCACAAGCCCTTTATACTAGTCGGCGACTTCACCGTAGACATTATAGCACTTTGTCACTTTATGTCACTCAATTTACATTATATGAGGCAACGCTCGGGGCGACGTATGGTTCACCCATACAATGCCCAGAGCTTCGCCCGCTCGACATGATTCCCTTCGTGGAGATGCGTGGATTTTTGTCAAGTTCGGAAGCACCCATTACGCCATTATTCGTCATTCTGCGGCGAAGCGAGGTATACTACACATCTGCAAAGCATTATGTGCTCTTAGTGCGGTGGCTGATGACAATAAGAATTATGGCTGAGCACTTTCTGTAATGGTGTAAAAGCTTTGAACGACCCACTAGTTACGTAATTAGCATTGTGTGACTAGCGGTCGTTATCTTACTCTTCTACCACGCTATATTATACAGGGTGTCCCAGCTATCACGCAGCACGATTTAAAAAGAGGAACGGCGTTACGCGATGCCAGACCCTGTGCATATCGTTCCCAGTATACTGTAGTAGCCACTACTAATTTTATTGCGATCGCAATTATATGGACAGTCTCGACGGGCTTTTTGCCGTCGCCATCATATCGCGTATTGATAAGATCCCCCCAGCGCATTGTACGTTCTACCCGCGGCTAATAGCGCGCGCGCGGGCCGACGAATGCGGCTGAAGGAGAGATCAAAGAAGCCGGCCCATCTCCGTCGCTCCGAGGCACATGCGATAAGATTCCCCCCGCCTGTTTGACTGGCCCTCGAATGCTCAAGCAGAGAGGGAACGCCCCGCCCGTCCTTTGCGAGTGTGAAAAAACGTGAGGGGAGGGGGGGGGTCACTCTATAGTGACCTTTGATTTTACGAGCACGGTCGTCGCTGGCGCGCGCGTTATCTCGCTATCTCGGCAGCCGACAGCGGGCGGCTGGTATACCCTTCTGCGTGCTGCGCTGTCGACGCGAAGAGCACGTGCGAAGAGTGCCCCTGGTGCGGCCGTATTTTCTTAAACCAGCGTTTTGTGGAGTTGCGTGAGATTGGATCCAAAAATTTATTTGATCAAAAGCTTATTTGAGGGCGCTGCTTTCGTTTGCTGTTGGGAAGCGCAGTCACGTGTTTTTTTGAGTGAGTGAGTGAGTGAGTGAGTGTGTGAGTGAGTGAGTGAGTGAGTGAGTGAGTGAGTGAGTGAGTGAGTGAGTGAGTGAGTGAGTGAGTGAGTGAGCACAGCTTTATTAAAGTCCAGTGCTGACGCTGAGGTTGCCCCGCGCCACGCGGGTACTCCCACGTGGGGAGGGGACCTTCATATTTCGCGGACTTTGTTTATTAACGGGAAAAAATGAGGCCGCAATCCGCCTTTTCCATTTTCCTATGCTGCCCTCTGCCGTTCTGGTAGGGAGGCGGGGCTACGCCGGGTGATCCGAGATAACCGTGCTCTACCGAACAACAGAATCCGAGACCGGAAGGCGCACGGAGGCCCTACCACATCGTTTTGCGACTTTCCCGCCAGGGGAAGGGCGCATGCGCCATGGCACCGTGAAAAAGGCGGATTGTACGTTATTGAAAGTAGCACAGACAGATGTCATTTCAACATGCCCACGTCTGCCTCATTGACATTTTGATGATTAGGTGAGTACTTTTAGAGTTACGAATATAATTATGAATAATTAATTAATTCTCATTAACGAAAAAATTAGTAGCGGCTACTACAGTATACTGGGAACAATATTCACTAGGTCTGCTTCGCGTAACGCCGTTCCTCTTTTTTTTTTTAAATCGTGCTGCGTGACAGCTGCGACACCCTGTATAGACTTACACGAGAGAGAGAGAGAGAACTTTTTTCTGAGGTCCCAAGGAAACTGGTCATGGGGGCCTTATGGGCTCCCCTTGGCGACTATACTAGGCGACAAGTTATCTTGGCTCTAGCCACTGTATCTTGGCATTGGAGCGAAGGCTACGGAGGCGGGGCTTCCGCACACTCGTGTTGCTCCGCAAGTGGTACGGCAGCTTGCGGCTGATTTCGGTTTTGCCCGCTCGCACCATTAACGCGTTTAGAATGTTACATACAGAAAAATGTGAATGGGAGAAACATTTCGTTTGTTCCAGTGCACCTTTTAGTGTCCTATTACGAGTATATTATTCTTGGAGAACTGAAGAGCGCGTTTGCGGCCGCACACTGACGTTCACGGAAGCCATGTTTCCCTGGAAAACATGGCTTGACTGAAAAGGTGGTGCTGTCTAAGAAATGGAAAGAAAAGGAAAGCATTCTTGTAAAGAGAGTAATAACTGTATTTTACCTACAACTTCTCGCAACTGTTTCAGTCTCATTATAAATAAAACAGTATTTATTTGAGCAAGGCAAATGAGAAAATTATCAGTAAACTTAAGTACTATTTCTTTGGCGCGGTAGCAGGCATGCGCTTTGGTTCTGTAAGCTTCCACAGAGCTGTCAAAGAAAAGTTGTCGCCGAGTATAATACCAAGTACACTTGCGAGGTACCCACTACGCTATAAATAATCTAAGTTTCTGTGAAGTATGGAAGCATCTAATATGTCTTTATTCGTCATTCTAGGAGAATGACGAATAAAGACATCTTTGTTGTCATCAAGAATATTGAGTTTGTGTCCAATGCTTGTTCTCTTTTTTTTTTGTTATTTTTTTTCCTCATTCTCTTTTGTATATTCTTTTTTTATTATTGTACCTGATACCTGTAAATATGTCATTACCAATCATCTACTGTGTACCCCCCCCCCCCCCCTCTGTAATGCCCTATGGCGCTCAGGGTACTGTGATAAATAAATAAATAAAAAGTGTGGTACCTGCGACACACCTGTAAGGCATTATGTGCACATTTAGATGCTGTGGCTGATGACGATGAATAATTATGGCTGAGTCCTTCTGTAATGTGTTGGAAGCATTCAATGACCCACTAGTTGCACAATTCGCATCGTGTGACGCCTGGTTACACAGTTCGGATTGTGTGACGCCTGGTTGTCGTTTTACTCTTCCACGCCAGGCTATATTACATATGTTAACGTTGTTCCTTCCCGACATGAAGCCTGTATAGGGTCTTTTTGCGAAGGAGTCTCAACACTGGCATTGTTCTGTTGTAGAACACTGGACTGCCATGGAGAGGGCCCAAGGTTCGAACACCGTTCCATCTTGGAATATTTTTATTTATTTCGTTTTTTTTTTCTTACTTTCGCGCGATGGTGGTTACGGACACCGGCGAAGACGGACGACTACGGCGTCAAAAACGGCTGTTGTTGGGATCTCACAGCAGCTTTCGGCTGTACGAAAGACGGCCCTTGGCTGTGGCACGTGAAGACACGGCACGCGTTCCTTGCTGGCGTCGACACCGGGTCAGCCGTCTCTTCCTTCGCACCCGAGCCACAAGCCTGGAAAACAAAAGTGGTCAAATTAATCAGGAGCTCTTCACTAAGGCGTGCCTAATGATCCTGGGTTTGTGGCACGTAAAACCCCAGCAATTACAATATCGCACGCGACTTTAGGTCGTGCAGCGCAGAACTCTCACAAACATGCGGCCGCGAACGAAACGAAAAGCCAGCTAAATGACTCCCGTGCCTGCTCTAAAAACAGAGGGTGCACCCAAAGGTGAAGACACCAAATTGGGGGAAACGACAATCAGTTTCTTGTTTTGTTTTTGATTTTTTCATAACAAGATTAAGTTTTATTGGAACGGCATTGCCAGAAACATTATCCTTTCTCGCTCGTGGCGCAAGGCACGCAAGTCGGCCGTGGTTCGACGCGGTTATGGTTATCATGCCGTTGTTCGGGATACGCGAGAACAATCCATGTCAGCGTGCACATGCATCATGCCCGCGAAGTCACTCCGAAGAAAGTCAGCAGGCATGCTACAGCGTATCAGGTAGGAACATTTCTGACACGCGAACTTCAAGAGCGTCATCCTCTCCTGACTGAGCTGGTCGTGTAGAGCGTTCACTTCGGATATAAGCATGGCTTTCTCCATCACGAGCACATCCACTTTCTCTTGGAGCCGCGAGATACGGTCCAACTGTCGTTGGCGGCAATTGGCTTGCGCAATTCGGTTTCTTCTCCTCCTTTCTTCGAGCTTGCTCCTCTCTCGGTCGCACACATCGAAGGGTGACAGCGGTTGCTCAGCAACCGGTTGAAGCAGTGACTGCAGATTACGGGCCTGTTTGCGGTCGCAATGGTGTGCGCTGTCCATGTCGAGGGTAGTGGTGCGCTTGTTCGAGCTCAGCTCGTCGCACCTCGACTGCGGCTGCTGTTGCTGCGGCGGCTGATACATGGTCGCTCGTGCGCTGTCTTCCCCGGTACTGCTCAGGTCGGAGTCTACGAACCGCCGCGCCGACATCGATCCCTGTACAGGCACCCTCTCCATCTTGGCATTCACGTGGTCGACCATCACAGAGTGCAGGATGACACTTGCGTTCGCAGTGCCCGAGTCGTGCACGTTTGGTTCTGACGTGGCCTGCTCTTGAAGCGAGGGTTTTTATGTCGATTAGGGAACATAATAAAGCACTGAAACGCAGAATACACAGAAAAAAGCACAGATATAGAAGCTTATCTGCGCTTCATTCTTTATCTTTCCTGAGTATGAACGAACTCGCACAAGCATTTGTTCTGACCATGTCGTATTCGTCACACCACCGCTGATTGGTCATTCGTCATAACGCGATTGCTTTTCTCCATACTTTGTCTCCGTTATCAACACCTCCTCTCTCCTTTCTTTTCCGCCCCCCTCCCCTTTCCTAACGCTGAGTAGCAGGCCAGAAAATGGATTCAGGCCGACCTCTCAGCTTTTCTGCCACAATAAACATCTCTCTTTGTCTCCGCTATTTATCTTAAGGAAGATAAAGTTTTCGGGTATTGTCAATGCTCTCAGGAAACTCATCAGATTATTATGAATCTCAATATTAAGACAGAGATTGCTTTAAGATATTACCAGCTTCAACTTCGACGTCACTGAGAACTCGGCGGTAAGTTTGGTTGAATCATGCTGTCCATCAATGATTTCCGGTGCAAGCACCTGGTATGGGCTATAGTTCGAAGTAAACTTGCATAGCAGCTCTTGCTTGTGCAGCAAGTTCACTGTGCTACCGATCTTCAGGTCACTTAATTCAGCAGTCGACTATTCTCAGAATGTGTGTTTGCAAAATTAGGTTAACGCAATTCCATCAGTATTCCGAGAAAAGGCGTTAAAAACATGGACTTCCTTGTTTGTTATGTAATAAAGGGAGCTGTCGTTGATTACAGATACGCGGTAGCGCGGCAGGTCGAATAAGTACAACCACTTTTGACGGCGTTTATAAGGTTTTCAGCAAGATGATGAACGGTTAGTGAACTTGAGAACCTAATGAGTTCATTACAGCATGTAGCGCACAACACAACCCAAGGACAAAATGAAATAGGACGAAGATAGGGCCCGTGTACTGTCGTATTTCACTTGTGTTGTGCGGTGCGCTAGATGCTGGAATTGAATGCAAATTAACATGTCCATGCTTAGCCTACGCTGACTTAAGTCACGTCAGAAACATTTTGATCGAAGACACTGGCAGCGCACTTATTAGACGTCTCAGTGCTTGCAGCGGGATTGGATAGTGCGTGTGCGCTACAGTGCAAACTCACGAGATAAATATCTCGTGTGTTTGCAACGTACACCCGTGAGCAAAAGTATACGGACCATGGGAGTGCGCGCTGAAATTACCGTCTGCGCTGTCTGTAGACCTCTTCACAGACGGCTCCCTAAGCGCCGCCATAATGCTCTCTGGGCGGCGCTAAATAAACGTGACGCCCCCCCCCCCCCCCCCCCCTTTCCCCCGAAAAAAAAGTGCACTGCCGAAGCTGCGACGTCAAGCTTTGTACTACCACGCGCAGCCTAGCATGGCGGCGTTTTTCTCTTCCGTGAAAAGGTAACGAGCTGTGGGCTGTCGAGAGCATTACAATGGCCGCGCATTCGCCCGAGCGACGGTCTCGACAGCAGACGGCATGCCACTAGACAACGCAGACGGCGATTCCGGCACGCGCTCGCATAGTCCGTATACATAACTTGCAAGTACGTCACACTGCGGAATTCTGGGTTACGATCTCGGCATATGCGCCGCCATCACCGAGCACATGGCAGCAGACGACACCGAGCCAAGCTGTGCGGCTCTCGCGTTTCCCGTCAACGCCGTCCGTCGCAATGGCGATTTGTGCGATATTTGACTGCCGCACGAGAAGTAAGCGTAAATGAGATAAAAAAAAGCACCAGAAGTTGGGACGTACTGTATGCCAAATGTGATCACAAACCCGTGCGACCGCACGAAAGAGCTGTCCGAGAAGAGGAGCGCCGCACGGCTCATGCGGGCATAAACAGGAAGGATCCCAAGACTGAAGAACGTACGTGTGTGCGGGCGTCACTTCATAAAAGGCAAGCTATGTTTCCAAATCTCGTGCGAAGTTGTTTCACCCATAACGTGCGGCACCATGGACTCGGACACTGCAGACACGGAGGACCCGAGTTCCCCATTCAACACTGCTTAGCTGCTGGCTGCATAATGTCCTGAACGATTCTCCTTCGTCATACGCGCAAGGCAAACCATCAAAACGCGCGCACTATATACGCCGAACGATCCGCCGCACGAACGTAAACACGGCGCGGTCACTGGGACGTATGTGCTCGGTAATGGCGGACGGAAGACGGACAGAAGACAGGAACTGACGTCACTTGCAAGTTATGTATACTTTTGCTCACGGGTTTAGGTACATAAGCTGAAGATAAAAAAGGCACGTACGGTTACGGGCGTACACAAAACGGATTAGGCCACGATCAAAATTTGCATAATTCTCCCCCCTCCCCGCTCCCCCCTCCCTTCTGAACAGTACAGTTGGCGCCAAAAGTTTAGAGACCTCTAGGTCTGCGAAAAATTTGAATTTCTGAGCTATTTGTGACTATTCGGTCGAACTGCGCAGCACATGGTGCTAGCGCATTTTAGAATAGGCCGTAATTCTAAATTAAAGGCTGCCTGCCAAGGCAGCGGAAATATTCAGCCTTTTTTCTTGTGTCCGGTGGATCAAAAAATCACGCCATATCCACGAAGTGAATGATGAGTGGGCGAAGCTCGATCGTTTTCATCCATGGCAGTAAAGAGAATGTGTGGTCTGGAACGCGCTTATACTTCATGGCCATCAGCGTCATCGTCATCGTTATCACGTGTAATTGGGTACATTCCACTATACTGCGTCATCGTCATCTTTATCACGTGGAGTGGGTACATTCCACTATACGTGGCTATCTACCTACCTACCTACTACTACTACAGAGGAGGGACAGACCCACACCCTTAGGAGCTTCGCCCCTAAAACATTTTACAATGACTGTACGCTAGTTAGTCATAAGAAAGTGACCTCCATTATTTGCAATGTAAGCGGCAAGTGTGCGCCTACCGTAAAATTCCGAGAGCTGCCCCACCCTCGAAAGATAACACGCACCTGTTTCTTTTTTAGGGGCGAAGCTCCTAAGGGTGTGGGTCTGTCCCTCCTCTGTAGTTGTCGTAGTAGTAGTAGGTAGGTAGGTAGATAGCCACGTATAGTGGAATGTACCCACTCCACGTGATAAAGATGACGATGACGCAGTGTAGAGGAATGTACCCACTACACGTGATAACGATGAAGTATAAGCGCTTTCCAGAGTATAGTGGAATGTACCCGCTACACGTGATAACGATGACGATGATGACCATGAAGTATAAGCGCGTTCCAGACCACACATTCTCTTTCTGCCATGGATGAAAACGAATCGAGCTTCGCCCACTCAACATCATTCACTTCGTGGATATGGCGTGTTTTTTTTTTTTTTTTTTTTACACGATTTTTCAGTTTTTCCAACATCGCCGATAGATAACCCGCCCCTGACAATAGCATCGTTCATTTCAGTGATAACGCCCACGGAAACGAGGTCAGCTGGCGTTGGAGATAACCGAACAGTGTTCGACCGCTTCTTTAAGCGGTGTGGCTCATCCACCATTCTCGATGAATCAGAGGAGAGTTTCAAGGACGGCTTGCTTTTGCTGTCCCCCCTTCCGCTGTCCTTTCAACCACCTCGAACGCAGTGTCTGAGGAGGTTGTCGTCCTTCTATTTCCGAGAGCGACTGTTCATTCCACGATTTTGGCGAAGTATGACTTCAGTGCTACTAAACGCGAGTTCATTATTCGGCTATTATACAACTTTCCAAGTTTGTTTGTTTTTTTTCTCCTTTTTTTTTCTTTTTTTTGACACCTGTTAGCCCACTTGATATTTTCACTAGATTTTCACTCGGTTTTATGTGGGCTAGCTTTCTGGATTTTACGCTACGTGCGCTCCCGAACTCGGTGTTTGTATGAATGATTCACCCGCCGCGGTGGTCTATTGGCTATGGTGCTCGACGGCTGACCCGCAGGTCGCGGGGTCGAATCCCGGCCGCGGCGGCCGTATTTTCGATGGAGGTGACAATGCTTGAGGCCCCTGTGCTTAGGTTTAGGTGCACATTAAAGAACCCCCCATGTGGTCGAAATTTCCAGAATCCTCCACTACGGCGTCTCTCATATCTATATATCGTGGTTTTGGGACGTTAAATCCCAACAATTATTATTATTATATGGATCTGTTGCACGATCTCTGAAGGCACAACGTCTCTCGTGTGCGTAAAGCCACGTGACTAAGCTAGGTATATCTCGGGGGCATTTTCTGGGGACCACGCTTCCTTCCTTTTTTTATTATTCTCTCTCTCTCTGGGGACAGCACTTAAAAAATTAAGGTAGCTACGCAATAGCGGTGCCAAGCCTGAAGGAAGTGCGGAGCTGGGCGGCCTGTTTTGTTTATCTGTGTTTTTATGCGTCTTTTTTTTTCACTGTTTATTTCTAATTATTTATTTCTCTTATTCTCTATCTCGTTTGCTTCGTCTTTCTTTCTACATTTGTTCTCTGCCTACCTTTCTCTCTCTGTTTGATTATCTCTCTTTCTTTCTCTTTGTGCCTCTCTTAATTTTTTTCTCAGTATTTCCCTCCATCATTTTTTTCTATACTAAGCTTTCCTCTCTCCGCTCCTCATTTCCCACCTCCTCACCCTCACTTCCCTTGCCCGACAATGCTATGCTAGTGTAACGACGTGGGATCAACGAGCACATGGAGAAACACAAACAAATGCGCTTTATCAATCGCTCGGAAAAAACTGCAACATCTTCTTTGTACTTGCGCTGGACCAAGAACACTCGCGCTGCTTCATTGTTGTCGCCACTGGCACCTACACGCCGCACTATGCTCAGCTAGTGTGCCCCGGATAGCCGAGCGATTACGATTCTCGCCTTCGAATCGTCGGTACGCGGGTTCGAATACAGCCTCACCAAGAATTTTAACACGAAAGTGTTTTATGCCAGGGTCCACCAAGTATATCCGTTACGGATATGACGTTGATATAATTAACGCTATCAAATGAGAAAGAAAAATTATTATGAAAATGTTCCCCCGCCGGGAAACGAACCTCTGCCTCCTTCGCCCGCGACGGTAAGCGCCCGACGCTCCACCGACTGAGCTAAAGAAGCAGACGGAGAACATGTTACCAACGCGCCTTATATCTCCCACGCAATCTCTCTCGCTCGGTGCTCTCTGTTGGCGGCGGGGGGGCGGTGCCGCCGTCTGTGAGCGATGCAGAGAAGTAATGCGGCACGACACTAACACCGATAGAGAACGATCCCTCGACGACGCAGTTATATCATGGCGTCCGAGATTGCGTGCCGGCGCGCCATTTCGGAGGTCATGGTGAAAGCGTCTCGATAGCAGAAACAAACGCTGCCCGAGCACCCGCGCTAGCATCGGGGAGTCGCCCTAGACGCAGTTATGTGTCACTCTAGCCTTTTGCTTCGTGTTCGCGTGTGACGGCTCGTTGTCAGAGTAGTGCGCTTCCACATGCACCCTAGCACTGACCAATTAAACTGCTGCAGTAAGCGGTGCAGAAAGGCAATGATGATGTCGACGGACGAATGTGGTGCCTTGGTGGAGTGAGACGGAGGCCAGCGGGACGCCGAACGCCTGCGCGCGTTCGGCGTCCCGCTGGCCTCCCGTGTTGATGAAGCGCAGTGTGGTGGTGTATGCAGGAGCACGTGCGTAGGTTACCGCATCCCTCAGGAGTGCACGCCGTGCCGTTTCTCTCCTTCATTGACGACGCTTTGACGAAGTACACAGTACAAGTGTTTATTACGTGCTTGTTGATGTCATCTTTGCGCGCGATTCGTGATACGATGTTCCAGGTATAGGTTCAAAAGTTTAACTATTACAGCGGTTAAATCATGATCATGGGCGTTAGTCGTCGCGATGGGGATGTGCCACTAGGCGTCGACGTGGGTGCATCCACGTCAAACGGTGCTATACGTGTAAAACTGCAATAGACCTTGTACGAACTCTCATTATCACTACACAATAAGCACTACTTCTTTGAAGAGACTTTTCACTTTCGTGTTATACCGATTCCTATGACGGAGGGATAAGCCATGTTTTTTCTATTTCTCTCTCTCCCTCTCTTTATTCGTTCTCTCGCGCATCGGAATCACTGCATGCCGCGCGAGACAAATCTGCGCACGTGTTCTGGCAGCAAGGCAGAAGAGGACGAAGAGAGCGCGTGCCGTTTCATGATAATGATCATTTCTGTTCGCCCGTGTCGCACCAACGTTGAGCTTAAACAGCTCTGTCGTTAAAAGTGGTTTGGCAAAATGGGCATTTTTCGGTGGCTACTCCGGGCATCCTGAGCATACCGCCAAAATCGATCGATGAGAACTCACTGAACGTTGTTTCCGCGGAACACGTACAATGCCGCAATAAAGACGGTAGAATGATAAATATGAACCAACTAGCCCGCAAGAACGTTATATCACAGTATATTTTCTCCCTCACTTCTTATTCTTTTAGCCCCTTTCCCGTTCCCAGGTACAGGGCAGCAAACTGCCGATTTCGTCTTATTAACCTCGCTCTCTTTCCTTAAGCATTCTCGTTCTCTCTCTCTCTTCATTGTTGGGAAGAATGCGGGAGGTCGGTCGTAGTATTGGTTTCAACCGAAAGATAGCAGCTTAAATCTGCAAGGCATAAAAAAAGGTTCACATACGCAACAGCGTGTTGTTGCGCATGTCGAAGTGCACTTCTCCCATTTAATAATAATAATAATAATAATAATAATAATAATAATAATAATAATAATAATAATAATAATAATAATAATATCTTTATTGTCATCTTAAGTAGTACACACAAATAACAGGCCTGTCAAAGCCAGGCGGTGGCTTGGAGGACAAGGTCCGGCACATCGGCAAACGAGAGATGACATACATATTGTAACGCTTGTCACGTAAAATAATCAGAGAAAGAAGACATGTAACTCTTTTACACTACACTTAAACAAAATAAGATACACGAATCAAAGTAGTGGGATAATAATAATAATAAAGTAATAATAATAATAATAATAATAATAATAATAATAATAATAATACTTTTTAACATTTTGACACAGCAGCAATGTAATACATAATTGGCCTGCCAAAGCCTTATTGGGCTTGAAGGGCAGAGCCAACAGACAGCGGACAACAGGAATTGATTTACCTAAGACCACACAAATACAGACATTTTTTTTTCTTTACGCGCATACATGAAAAATATAGACGCGCGTGTACAGCAGTGCCTGAAGAAATAAAATTGATGCTAATACATGTAACGTCACCTAGCCTTATATGAGTTAACCATTCGTATATGCAATAGCAACAATACAATAATAGAACACCATCAGATTTCGGCGCCACTTTGGCATAACGACATACTTTAACTCGGTAAATCCTCAGAGGACAATATACTTTCATATTTGACGTTTAAGAAATATGTAGGCCCTAGTACACGCCGCCGAAATCCGTGACCTCAAAGCGAGTTACTGCGGGAACTTCAAAGGGGCGTCGCCATTTGCATTTTCTTTTTCCGCACTTTGACTTCGCTCACTGAGCGTCTTTCTCACAGCTAGGATCTTGTTTTCGTTGTTGTGAAGGGACAAAAGAGTAGCTACTTGGGCTGGTTAGTATTGCATTTTTAAAAGAAATATAGTTTCTTAGTGCGCAGAACGTTTTAGAAAGGAGTCAGATAGGAAAGAGCGCGATAGAAAGGAGTCAGATAGGAGTGCGCTCTTTCCTATCTGACTCCTTTCTAAAACGTTCTGCGCACTAAGAAACTATATTTCTTTTAAAAGTGAAGGGACAATTTACTAATAACAAAAATATTCTTCACTGTCCTGTCTCTTTACAAATACCGACAACTGCTCAGAACTGGTGACTAGATGCTGCTGGAAATAAAAAAAAAAACGCAAATTATATGGTCGCCGATTCAAGCATTCTTTTCCGCGATTTGGTCATAAGGATTATATTTTCAGACTAAAAGAGTTAATTTCTGGGCTAGTTCGTGGTGCACAACTGGCTGAGACATCGTCGGTTTCATTTCGCGCTATGTCTCGGCCAGATATATTGTCAGATTTCGCTTAAAAGTACCAGAAAACCGGTACGTCGCGTAGTCCAGCGGGAGCACCCTCAGGCTGCACTGTGGAGTCGTTGTATTTGCTGTATGTAGCCTAATGCTTCTATGCGCAAAATAATTAGCGTTCAAATGTAACAGTATGTATATTAATATCCATACGAGCTCTATTCTATGCTGCTTACGAGGTGAAAGGATTTGATGCCGAAAAGCGGCGCTGCCTTCGCGCGCAACTAGAACATGTCGAGCTGCGGCGCGTGCGTACAGTGTGCACGCATGCGCAGAAAACCGCAGCGCGCAAACGTGAACCGCTGTCGAGCTCGCCTCCCAACGTTTGCAACACGTGTTGGGTGTACGCCTTCATAGTCGCCGCAGATCGAAAGAAATTCGAAAATTAAATGTTTCACGGCGTTTTCCGTGCTACCATTACGTGACTATAGACACTCTGGCCGTTAAACTTTCTTAAATTAACAGCGCAAAGAACGGACACCGCACAAAGGAAACACACAGGACAAGCGCTTGGACACACACAGCGCTTGTCCTGTGTGTTTCCTTTGTGCGGTGTCCGTTCTTTGCGCTGTTAATTTAAGTATGCATAACCAACTAGCCCAGTCAGCTACACTCTTAAGTTAAACTTTCCGCTGCACGAAAAAAAAAAAAACAGAAGCCATAAAAATTGGTTGTTGGTCCCGTTTTTTTAATTTTCTTCTTGATCCACGACCTATAAACACAGCTGGGAACTCTGCAATGCCGATTAGGCCCACACCCAAATACGATTTATTTATTTATTTATTTATTTATTTATTTATTGACTCATTGATTAATTGAATGAACGATTGATTGATTGATTGATTGATTGATTGATTGATTGATTGATTGATTGATTGATTGATTGATTGATTGATGCTTTATTGTCGTGCGAGACATAGCGAAGCGCCTGAAAGGTGCCTGACTAGGCTACGTCACCCAGACAACAGCTGCAGCACTGCGGTTTCTCTCATTTACAAATTACACAACTACAAAACACATGTATGGAATACTACAAAAACTATAAAGAAAACTACTCGAACAGAAGATGAAAAGCGACAAACAGTGGCGTAGACATTGTGGCATTATCGGTTTAAAAATATTATACAATACAGATTATACAGTAGGTACTTATCAACACGACTATGCATAACTTCCCACAAAACCTAAAACTGAGAAAAAAATAATTATCTTACTTGCTTTTTAAGTTACATTGGGGAGATTCTATTTCGCAGTAACTTTAGTATACCTGGGTATTCGTTTAAGATGTCTGGTATTAATGTTGCTAATATTTGTAGGCGGTAATTTGTATGTGATCGAGATTTTACCATTCTATTATTACGTAGTTCATAGGGTGTTCGCTTGATCTGATATTTCTCTTTTTCGAAGAGCGTCCTCTATACTTCTGTATAGGAGCAATATTTCCAGTGACAACATTAGTTTAAGTAGGTGCTTTATCGGCAATATGTTATAGCAGCTGAAATAAGGAGTTGTACTCAAAGCGTATGGGATGTTTCCAACTGCTCGTATTGCCCGCATTTGCAATGATAAAAATGAATTTAAATTCGTCTCGGTAAGAAAGCAGTATGCGAAACGTCATTTCATCAGGGCATAGTAACGTCGGGCGGTATTAAGTGCCCTAATTTATTTCTAATCCGATTGCTTTAGAGACAATAGTCCTTAGTGAGTCAACATGCGGTGTCCACGAAACGTTCTCGTGAAATATTATCCCTAGGAATCGGATGGTTGATGTCAGACACGTCATGATTTAATGGGACACAAGCGTCGCACTTTTTTTTCTCCTAAACTAATTGCCGCATTTTGGTGAAAATTGCTTCATGCTGTTTTTAAGCACGTTATTTGGATATTCAGCAAGCATAACTTCTGTTATCATTTGAAAAATACTGATGAATCCACACAGGGTTAAACAAATCTACAATATCCTTCTCGGATGTCTCTGATCACTGTAAGCAGTCCTTACTATCACTTGGACATCTTTCTAGAGTCTCCCTGAATGTTTTCCATAATATTCTGGAGTTACCTACAGCCCTAAAAAATACATTTATGTAGTACTCAGACTTCGCCCTCTTAATTTCCTTATTAAATTACTTCTTATATTGCAAAGATCATTTTCATGTATTGTAAAAGTCCACGAAAGCGGGGCGCCTTAAGTAGTTTATTGATGCTACATCATCGACCATCTTTTCTTCTTTCTTCTCTTCTTCCCTTGTCCGCCTTCACAGTCTCTTCACTTTGTCTTTGACGCTCTGCGGTTGCGGTTAGGTTAAGTTTGTGGAACATCATATGTATGTTTAAGAATAGTTTTAGTAGACTATCTAGCAATTTGATCATTTCATACAGTTACATTGTTATCCACGGTTTTCTAACCCTTCTGTGTCTTCTTCTAGGTCTGAGTGGACCAACGTGGCTTATATATTGACATAAAGCACGATAAAAATGGAATTGTAAAAGGCGTCAGCAACATTGACTTCAAGCACTGTAACCAAAGACCAACTCAACAAGCTTCACCGTGCTACGTTGGGAGTATTTCCCTGCTGAAAGGCATTCGTTTCCCTAGTTGCTTGCATGGAAGTTGGCAGGTTTATGTCCTGGGATGCAAAACAGTCTTGCGTCACGGCTGGGGTGGGGGGGGGTGGGGGGGGGGTTGGCGAGCGCTGGAATAGCATGGGTGAGGGGCAAGTGGTGGTGTGGCTTCAGGGGGGGCAAGTTCCCCTTTCGCACCCCCCCTGCCGACGCCCATGGTTGCTTGTTGAGGTAAAAAGCGATATATGGAAAAGTGGTTCCTTAAATCGCACGTTATGAAAGCGGCCGCTTTGACGTCACTGCACTCAAAGCTGGTTACACAAAGGTCACGTCAGTAGTCGAGGTTATTCTTGTTGCGACATTGATTACATTCGAACATTTAGAGGCTTCTAATATTTTTTTTGAAAGACTTAGACAATGGGTTGTCTGCACTTACAACAATGTGAGAATATCCCATCATAACTGTTTCCAAGTTAAACAGATGTTTCAAATAACATCAGGAAATGTTTCAGGGAAGCAGATGGCTGCCTATAAATAACTGAAAAGAGAATATTGAAGATCTCTTTCGATATACAGCCATAATTGTCGTCTATAATTCTACGTGCTGAAGAGAGAGAGAGAGAAATATTTTAATGAATAACTGGAGAGGTTTGTCTGGCTTTTCGCCTGACATGCTACTCCAGGGCCTGGGTGATGATTATGATATTGTCACGTGGTCGTGACGTCGACGAAGGCAGCAGGCGACGTGTTCAAGATGAAACTGTTTATTAGGCCGAACTTGTGGCCGGTAAACGGAAAGTAGGATTACAGCAATATACGCTGGCACTGATAGCGGCGAACAGAGCGTCGGCCGTCGATCAACTAAACATCGTTGGAACGCGCCGGCTTTTATAACTCACGCGTCGAACATTCTAGCCTTATCACTAGTCGCCGCGCACGCTCTGGAATAATCTTGAGTGTTAGCGTTTTGCGTGCAATCTTAACAGAACAATCTACTACAAGTGAGAAGCTTCTGGAACAATAAGGCGCGGTCTGCGCCGAGTACTGCTGATAGTCTTTGTGGGCGGAAAACGAATACAGTAAAAGAAACGCGCGTGGCAATGCCCCCCTCTGAAAAGGCATCGTCCCGATGCTTAGAGCAGAACACATGGTAAAAATACATGCAACAATATATAACGACAATAAATCAAGAATGTTCAATAAGCAAGAAAGTCTAATGAAAGAAAAAAAAAAGGACAGTCCTCAGGTTCACTACCGCGCGTAAAACGGCTTGAGGCGCACGACATGGACGACTTCAGGTCGCGCGCGGCGCCGTTGAGAGTTCGAAATGCCGTCGGGGACAACCTCGTAGTCGAGTGTGCCGAGACGTCGAAGCACCCTATATGGTCCGAAGTATCGTCGCAGAAGTTTTTCGCTAAGTCCGCGGCGTCGTATCGGCGTCCACACCCAAACGCGGTCACCGGGCTGGTATTCCACGAACCGTCGGCGAAGATTGTAGCGGCGGCTGTCAGTCGTCTGTTGATTCTTGATCCGCAGGCGGGCGAGCTGTCGTGCTTCTTCGGCGCGCTGTAGGTAGGCGGTCACGTCGATGTTTTCCTCATCGGTGACGTTCGGTAACATGGCGTCGAGCGTCGTTGCCGGGCTCCGTCCGGCAACTTGTATGGCGTCATCTGCGTCGTTTCTTGCACGGCCGTGTTGTATGCGAAGGTCACGTACGGAAGGATGGCGTCCCACGTCTTGTGTTCGACGTCGACGTACATGGCCAGCATGTCGGCGATGGTCTTATTTAGACGCTCGGTCAGGCCGTTGGTCTGTGGGTGGTACGCAGTGGTCCGGCGGTGGCTTGTGTGGCTGTACCTTAGGATCGCCTGAGTTAGGTCCGCGGTAAAGGCCGTACCTCTGTCGGTAATGAGGACCTCTGGGTCTTGCTTCTGCTTTGGGAGGCTGGGGTTGACGTCGAAATCTGTTTCGGGACCTCGATTCGTCGAAGAATGTTTGGCAGTATCGGAGAGGGCGAAAGCATTGCTGGCGTCCACGAATTTCTCGATGTAGGCGACCGTCGTACCAATGTTGAGGTGCCTATATTCGTGGCTGAAGGTTGTCAGTAGTACCTTTGCTTTGCCGTCGCGCAACTCGGCGATGCCTCTTGCGACGCAAATCTGACGGTTCACAAGCAGGTGCTGATCGCCCTCGACGACGCCTTCAAGTTTAGCGGGTATTTCGGTGCCGACGGAAATGACGACGCTGGAAAGAGGCGGAACGGTGACCTGCTCTTCTATTACATTCAAGGCATGATTCTCCGGCGACGTGTGGGGCGGCAACGCTTTTTCTGAAGTCAGTGTTATTGACTCAGACCTCAGGTCAATGACGGCGCCGTGTTGACTTAGGAAGTCCATCCCCAGTATCACATCCCTGGAGCAGTGCTGCAGAATTAGAAAGCTGGCGGGATAAGTCCGGTTATTGATGGTGACTCTTGCGGTGCAGACACCGGCCGGCGTTATTAGATGACCCCCAGCGGTCCTGATTTCAGGGCCTTGCCAAGCAGTCTTTACTTTCTTCAACTTCGTCGCGAAAGACCCACTGACGACGGAATAGTCGGCTCCAGTGTCGACGAGAGCGGTGACGGTGTGGCCGTCGAATATTACGTCGAGGTCGCTGGTTCGTCGTCGTGCGTTGCGGTTGGGTCGAGGCGTCGGATCACGGCTGCGTCGAAATGTTGTGGTGCTTCCATGCTGCGTCGTCAGGTTTTCTTCAGTCCACGAGGTTTACTCGGTAGGGCTTCGTCTGCTTCGCGTCGTGTTGCGCAGGTCTCGTCGCGTTGTCGTCGTCGGCGGCCGCGGAGGATCTTCGGCATTTCGTCGAACAGCAACCGCACCTCCATCGGTTGCTGCCCTTAGTTTCCCGGGTAAGGGCTAGGTGACCGGCCCCGGTTTGGGCCAGTGTACTGCCGGCGGTGCGGTGACATGTAGCGGCCGGGCGACGGTGAGCGGGAAGGTCGTCGGGGCGTCCACTGAGGTCCTGCGAGGTAGTCGGCGATGTCTTGCGGTCGTTCACCCCGCTGTGGACGAGGCGCGTTGACGGCGAAACCACGCAGTCCCATCTGGCGGTACTGGCAGAGGCGGTAAGTGTGGCCGGCTTCTCCGCAGTGGTAGCATAGTGGGCGGTGGTCGGGGGGTGCGCCAGATGTCGGTCTTCCTGCGCGTGTAGCGCTGGCTGACAGGCGGTTGAGATGGCGGCGGTGGTGGCGGCGGCGGCGTCTCGCGATGGTAGTGCGGCTGTGCGCCGTCCTGACGGGGGGCGTGGAGGGGGTGCACTGCGTCGGGCTGCAGCAGCGTAGCTCATGGCTTGCAGCTGCGGCTCTGGAGGCTGCGGAACGCCCAGTGATTGCTGGATCTCCTGGCGTACGACGTCAGCGATGGAATACACCTGAGGCTGCGCTGAAGGTAGAATTTTTCGCAGCTCCTCTTGCACGATCGCTCGGATCGTCTCACGCAAGTCGGCGGTTCCCAGCGATTGGATGTCGGCATAGCTTGTAGCGGAGAAGCTGCGGTTGTATTGCCGTGTCCGCATCTCGAGCGTCTTCTCAATTGTCGAGGCTTCGGAGGCGAATTCGGCGACCGTCTTCGGCGGGTTTCTTATCAAGCCAGCGAAGAGTTCTTGTTTCACACCCCGCATTAGGAACCTGACTTTCTTCTCTTCGGGCATACTTGGGTCGGCGTGTCGAAACAGGCGATTCATCTCCTCCGTGTAGATAGAGATGCTTTCGTTGGGCAGCTGCACAAGGGTCTCCAACATAGCTGCGGCCCGTTCCTTGCGGACCACGCTGGTAAACGTGCTTAGGAACGTCGTCCGAAAGAGATCCCAGGTTTGTAACGTGGATTCTCGGTTCTCGAACCACGTCCTCGCGGCGTCTTCTAGGTAGAAGTACGCGCGGCGCAGTTTTTCCTCGGAGTCCCAGTTGTTAAAGGTCGCGACTCGTTCGTACGTCTCTAGCCAGGTTTCCGGGTCTTCGCTAGGCGATGTGTGGAAGCTCGGTGGCTCTCTGGGTGGCTGCATCACGATGGTTGTAGGGGACACAGCGGTGGTCATCGTGCCTTTCGTCTTTGTCGCCGTGGCTTTCGGCTTGTCGGGCAGTAGTCCGTGCTGCGGGGGTAGTCCTTTCAGCCGGCGGCTGGCTCGACTGTCCGTGAAAAGGTCGGTGTCTTCGTCACGATTTGGGCTGGGTTCACGGCTTGACGGGGGCGTCCGGTACATGAACGAAGCAGCACCTCCACCAGATGTCACGTGGTCGTGACGTCGACGAAGGCAGCAGGCGACGTGTTCAAGATGAAACTGTTTATTAGGCCGAACTTGTGGCCGGTAAACGGAAAGTAGGATTACAGCAATATACGCTGGCACTGATAGCGCCGAACAGAGCGTCGGCCGTCGATCAACTAAACATCGTTGGAACGCGCCGGCTTTTATAACTCACGCGTCGAACATTCTAGCCTTATCACTAGTCGCCGCGCACGCTCTGGAATAATCTTGAGTGTTAGCGTTTTGCGTGCAATCTTAACAGAACAATCTACTACAAGTGAGAAGCTTCTGGAACAATAAGGCGCGGTCTGCGCCGAGTACTGCTGATAGTCTTTGTGGGCGGAAAACGAATACAGTAAAAGAAACGCGCGTGGCAATATATACACTGATAGACACATAACACATACAGCCACACACACGTAGACTACACTATTTACAAAGTTTCATTCAGGCTCGTGGCCCGCAGGAAAGTCAGCAGCGCTTTCGTGGCGCGTAACGCACTGGAGCTGGTTTGCCATGGGCCCAGAATGTGTTTTATTATTCGTTATGGCATATCTGACTGTACATACATAAAAACACCACCTTCTCGTTTTTATGGACGGAATGCTGAGACACAAGCATACTCGTCAAATGGAACACACTCATCTGAGGAGATGTCACGTCTCCGTGAAAGATATCAAGTCAAAAGGGTTTCACTTAATGAAATTTCATTACTCAGACTTCCTGCATTGAGATGAAACAAGGAGAGACCGTACCATTTCCACCAAACTGCTGCGAAACGCGACCGAAATCGTAGGTTGAGAGCAGCACTTTTTACCATCAAACAAAAATTGTAGTCTTTAAAAATGTTTGACAGGATCATTGTAAACATTTTAGATTCTCCTCACTTCGAACCCAGCTGCGCGTCTCACCAGCACTTTCCCGTTTGAGTGCCAGGCGAACGCTTAGCCAGATCCTGCTGCCCATGCCTTTGGTGTTTTTAGGAGGGGGCGAAATAGCCATGCGGGAATTTTGCTCATCCAATTTCCACCTTCTAGTGCTGCATGTCCGGGAAATTGTTTTTTTTTTATTTTATTTAATTTTTTTTTTTTTTGCAAAAGCCTATCATTCAATCACACGATGCAGTTTCGCCACTTCGATTCTCTTCCACTTCGCATTGGTCCAATAAACAGTGGCTATAATGGATCGTCATTGTTTGCACGCTGCCTCTCACAGGCATTACTTACAGGGTGTCAGCGAATTCACTCCCTTTCAACTCCCCAAAATAGCAGACAGCCTTTAGTGCTGGGGACTCAAAGCGGCTTGTGTGCGCACGCTCTTGCGTTCCGCTTTGCTATCAGCCGTAACAAAAGAGAGTACACAGGAATGCAAGGGCTTGCGTGCGTAAGCCGCATAGGGGCGCCGTCACTAAAACTGTCTGTTTAGTGTGTATGGATATGCTTTCTTTGGGAAATAACGACTGTTTATTAAAATGTTAGGACTGTCGCGAACCTGTCGTGTTGAGATACGAATATCATGTCTAAGCGCAACAACTTCACCGCAGCTGTATAGTAACCTAGAAATCATTAAATAAATAAACTTGTTAGTTATTAACATGAAGCCAGTTCTTCGTAAGGGAATCTAGAAGGGGGTGGAAACTTAGGGCAGTCTCATCATTTAGAAATTCGACAGTGTGCGCCTGATTTCGGTTTTATGAAATCAAACATCACTGATAATTTTGAAACAGACACCAAGGGCGCAGGAAGTGCGTCCGCTGTGCCACGTCAGACCGGAACTTCCTGTGACGAAAAAGCGGCTAATTTCGAAAGACAAAGGCATGAATGTGCCTACATGCATACGGCCAGGAAAGTGGCAAATCATTCGAAATACGCAAGTGTGCCGCTTACATTCCATGCGTTGTGGTATCTACCGTTCATCGGTTTGTCTCTAAAACTATACGTAGGCGCTAATCACACTTGCGCCTGTTCCGCTGCCTGCAAGAAACGTCAAAGTGGTCGCCCTCGAGGTTTAAGCTTCTTACAGCGAAAGAAAAAGTGGAAACCCGCCTGATTGCTTACACTGTAAACCACTTTGCACCCTTAAGGGTGTTTCAAGCAGGCAAAATACCCTTATGCCTAACCAAATTTGCAAAATTAGGGTGTAAGGGTGTTTTGCTTCCCCAAACAGCCCTTAAGAGTGATGTTCTAGGGAAAACACCCTTTAGGGGGTAAGGGTGTTTTGGGTTATCAAAACACCCATGGCCCATACTACAGCGTACCAGATGATAACTGGGACTCGCTGATTAAAGAGTCGTTGAACATTAGGCGAGTTTAGATTAAAAGGTATGTCTCTTTTAGGGGTATTTATAAGCATACCATAAATTTACGCCTACTCTCATAATGTTTGGTGCTCACTTATAGGTAACAGGAATATCCACACCGGCACTGAACGGTGGCTTAAGATACCATAGTAACCTAGAAAACATTAAATAAATAAACTTGTTAGTTATTAACATGAAGCCAGTTCATACAGCAGATGGTCACTTTAAAGCTGTGTAGCGTGTCGCTGAGTCCACGGGATATCTTACAATACGCTCTGTTGTGTGTATGGTCTGACGCGCGCATGCACCTGCTATGCTGATGTCAACTGGAATTCCACATTCCCTGACTGGTAGATTTCATTTTTCCAGTTTTTTTTTTTTCAGTGATAAGGGTGTAAGGGTGTTTAGGCCACTGGAAACACCCCATGATATGGGTGTTTTGGTAAATCAAAGCACCCTTTTCCTAGGGTGTAAGGGTGTTAGTTATAGACACAGCAAAACCCCCCTTAAGGGTGTAAACTGGTTTACTGTGTAGGACATGGCGTTGGTAAGCTCGAGGTCGGGGGTTCGAGTCACAATCAAGGCGGCTGCATTCCGATGGGGGGCGCAGTGCAAATAACACCAGCGAGTGTACTTAATTTAGGTTCCCTTTCCAGAAATCCTGATGCCCGAAATTAATCCTTAGTCCCTCACTAAAACATGCAACATAATCATATCGTGATTGTTGCACGTAAGCCACAGTAATTGGTATTATTACACCGGACAGTCGACTACGCAGCTCAGATTGCACACACACATGCGGCCGTGAACAAAACGGCAGACCACGGCAAAGGCACCCATGCCTGCCCTGAAAGCAGATGCGGTTGCTAGCGGTAAAAGCAAGGGCCTATGGGGGGTAACGAAATACAGTTTTTCCCTGATCTTTACAAAGATGAATATATTAGTGAACGAAAATACTTGCAAGATGATGATTTCTCGCTCGTGATGCAAAACATCCACGTCAGCGGTGGTTAGTGATGGTTGTACTTGAGATGACGGTGCTGTGGAGATTCGTGAATAGTCCATGACGGTTTGCACACACAACCCGCTCGCGAAGTCGCTCTGATAGAAGTGAACAGCAGTCCTATGGGGTCAGCAGTCCTATGGGACCGCAATGGGTGACGTGCGTCTCCACCTCCTGCCTGAGGAAGCCCACCTGACAGCGTAGAGTGTTCACGATGGATGTCAGCATGGCTGTGTCCATCTTTAGCACGTCCACACCGAATTGTAGAACCGTGTCACGGTCGTTCTGTAGCTGGCGGCACTTGGCTTGCGCGATTCGGTTCCTGTACCTTTTTTCCTCCAGTTTGGTCCTCTCTCCGTCGCGCATGTCGACGAGCGACAGCGGAAACTCAGCGCCCGGTCGAGGCACTGTATACATCATGCGAGCCTGTTTGCTGGGCCCAGCGTTGTCCAAGTCGAGGGTCATAGTCCGCTTGCGCGAGTCCGCTACGTTCGGGCCCGACGTGGTGTGCTGTTGAAGCACGGGTTGCGGGTGCTGTTGTGTGTGTTCATGTTGCTGTGGCTGTAGGGGTGGAAGCACGTCGGCGTAAGAGCTCGGGCACTGCTGCTCTTCTTCGGTGCGCGAGAACATCGTAGTTGGTTTTGGTAGCGTCTCCGGTACGTAGAAACCCATGTTGGGCTCCTCCCGCTCGGGCGACGTCAGCTGCAGCCTGCTCAGGTCCGGGAGGGTTTGCGGGCTCCAACAGCGGGCCTGTTCGCTGATATTTTGGGATCGTCTAACGTTGCCCAAGTCCAAGTTCACAGTCCGCTTGCACAAGCTAAACTCTTCACACCTCGGCTGCTGTTGCGGTGCCTGATTCACCGTCGTCTGCTCTACGCTATCTTCACCACTGATGTCCTCGTCGGAGCTTTTGTACCATAGTGGCGGCGTGGGGCCCAGTGCAGGCACCGTCTGTGTGTTGTACTTCACGTAGTCGTCCATCGCCGAGTGCTCAGGCGACCAAGGTAGGCTGAAACTGGGGTTTGGCGTAAATGCGCTAGAGTCAGACACGTTCGGGCCCGACGTGACGTGCTGCTGAAGCACGGGTTGCGCCTGCTGTTGAGTTTGTTCATGTTGCTGTGGCTGCAGTTGTGGAAGCCCGTCGGCGTAGCAGCTCGGGTACTGCTGCTCTTCGGTGCCCGATAACAGCGTAGTTGGTTTCGATGGCGTCTCTGTTACGTAGAGCCAATTGACGAGCTCCTGGATGTCGGGCGTCGTCAGCTGCGGCACGTTTAGATCCGCAGAGGTGAGCGGGCTCGAAGTGTCGGCCTGTTCGCTCATATGTTGGGAAAGTCCAGCGTTGTCCAAGTCCTGGGTCACAGTCCGCTTGCACAAGCTAAACTCTTCGCACATCGACTGCTGTTGCGGTGCCTGATGCACCGTCGTCTGTTGTACGCTATCTTCACCACTGATGTGTTCGTCGGAGCTTTTGTACCATAGTGGCGGCGTGGGGCCCAGTGCAGGCACCGTCTGTGTCTTGTACTTCACGTAGTCGTCCATCACCGAGTGCTCAGGCGACCAAGGCATGCTGAAACTGGGGTTTGACGTAGATGCGCTCGAGTCAGACACGTGCGGGCCCGACGTGACGTGCTGCTGAAGCACGGGTTGCGGCTGCTGTTGAGTCTGTTCATGTTGCTGTGGCTGTAGTGGTGGAAGCACGTCGGCGTAGCAGCTCGCGTACTGCTGGTCTGCGGTGCGCGATAACAGCGTAGTTGGTTTTGAAGGCGTCTCCGGTACGTAGAAACCCTTGTTGAACTCCTCCCGCTCGGGCGACGTCACCTGCAGCCTGCTCAGGTCCGGGAGGGCTTGCAGGCTCCAACAGCGGGCCTGTTCGCTGATATTTTGGGATCGTCCAACGTTGTCCAAGTCCAGGGTCACAGTCCGCTCGCACAAGATTAACTCTTCACATCTCGACTGTTGTTGCGGTGCCTGATGCGTCGTCGTCTGTTGTACGCTAACTTCACCACTGATGTCCTCGTCGGAGCTTCTGTACCATAGCGGCGGCGTGGGGCCCAGTGCAGGCACCGTCTGTGTCTTGTACTTCACGTAGTCGTCCATCGCCGAGTGCTCAGGCGACCAAGGTAGGCTGGAACTGGGGTTTGACATAGATGCGCTCGAGTCAGACACGTTCGGGCCCGACGTGACGTGCTGCTGATGCACGGGTTGCGGCTGTTGTTGAGTCTGTTCATGTTGCTGTGGCTGTAGTTGTGGATGCAGGTCAGAGTAGCAGCTCCAGTACTGCTCCTTTTCCTCAGTGAGCGGGAACAGCGTGGTTGGTATCGATGGCGTTTCCGGTGCGTGTAGATAATTGTCGAGCTCTTGGAGCTCGGTTTGGAGCTCGGGCGTCGTCAGCCGCCGCACGTTTAGGTCTGGAAAGGTAATCAGGCTCGATGTGTCGGCCTGTTCGCTGATATGCTGGGATCGTCCAGCGTTGTCCAGGTCCAGGGGCATGCTGCACACGTCCGAGCTCAAGTCTTCGCGCCTCGACAGCTGCTCCTGCATCTGCTGCGCTGAGTGATCCATCGTCGACTGGTGTCGCCACTTCTACTGAGCTCGTAGAGTGTCGCGTCTTTCGCAGTCGGATTCGCCCTTATTGGTCCACGCGCACGTCAATCCAGCGGGGTGATAGCAGTGTTTTGGACGAATGAAAGACCCCTATTTCGGCAGGCCACAAGGGAGCAAATGAAACGGGGAAAGTAGACCGGTAAAGGGTGTTGACAAGAGAGGGAAAGAGTGAAGGATAGAGGGTAAGGAGGGGCCATTAAACTATCACATATGGACATGTCACGCCTTTGGGGACGCACCGACACAATTATATCGCTGGACGCGCGCGTGGGCCATTGAAGTCTTGTGATATCACTTCTGATATCTTAAGCTATGTGTATGTCGTATATTGTGAAGACTATCAGCAATCTCAGTAGGCTATGAGCAATCCCAAGTAGTCATCGTGTATTGTGAAGACTATCATATTACAAAAAAAAAAAAGAAGGGACAAAGGAAGGGACAAAAGACGGGAAACTACATGATAAGCGAAGCCCCATCGCTTCTCCCTTTTTTTTGTGCCGTTCCTTTTCTTTCGCGCTCTAAAGATATACTTATACCAACTAGCCCGCTTCTGGACGCTTCTGCATGTTCATACTATTAGCAATTTCAATGGTCTATGAGTAATTTCAATCTCAAGTAGCTTTCGTTTTTTTTATATGACTGAGCACTCTCAAGACAGAGATTGCTAAGTAACCCCAATTACGGCGTTCCTGAGCACTCGACGGTTCGTTTGGATTCATCGCGTTGCCCATTAGCGGTTACGTTTTCCAATGAAAGTGCCTGGTGAGCTAGAGTTTGAAGTAAACTTGAAGAGCAGCTCGACGTCGCGCATAAAGTTCACTGCGCGATGAAGTTTCAGGCTACTTGATTCAGCAGTCTTGCAACAACGTGGGTTCCCGAGATAAGCGTGACTCCATTACATCGATATTCCCGGGTAGGGGTGTGCGAATATTCGAAAATTTCGAATAACGAAGCGAACAGCGTTCTATTCGATTCGGTGCTCGAATCGAATAGTGCATATTCGAAATACCGAATATTTTCGAATAATCAGCAACGACGAAAAATGTTCGAAGGAACGAGACGTCGAAGCAACGAGGGGTGACTTTGCTTGTTTTCGTCATCGAATTACCGATATGCATGCAGCCTTTGTACTTTCGGGACTATTGACGTTAGGTTGAACACATGATGAATGTGTTTTTGCTTGAAAACTCCAGTGTCGCCGAGGCGACAGTGTCAAAAGTCCACCATCTGATGTTAACTCATGAAAATAGTTTAATAGTTATGTATCACTTTCATTTAAAAAGCTGATATAAAAGTACCATCTTGAATACTGTAGTCACTTCTGTACATTTCAGGCTCCAGTTACCCAATATTTGGAAGGCTCTCGTTGCTGCTGTACACGAGTTTGCTCAGTTTAAATACATGTGGTATTTTTGTGGGTTAAAAGCAATCATAATATTCCTTTGTGAATATTTCTTTCAAATAAAATGCGTTGGATTTGTCGGGCAGTTTCGAAAATTACCTTGCCAGTCTAAGGCTCTCTTAAAAATGGTTACCTTACCATTCAAAAACTATTCGAACAGTATTCTGTTTGTACTCGTGTTCGATTCGGTTCCAAAATTCACTGTTCGCACACCCCTAATATTCATATAAATGGCGTGAAAAATGTGGATTCCTTGATTGTTGTCTAAAAAAGTGATTTGTTTCTAATTCAAGATAAGCGGCCGCGTGGCATGTTGAATAAGTAGAGCCAGCTTCGGGGGCACTTTCTTTTAAGGAAGTTGATGAACCGTTACTCAACTTTTGAACCAATAGTAAGTTCATTTCAACATGTAGCGCACAACCCAAGGGTAAAGTCATACACGAAGAAGGTGACGCCTTTGTTCGTCGTATTCAACTTGTGTTTTGTGGTACGCTAGATGCCGAAATGGAATACAAATTAACATCTCCAAGCTTACGATGAGCTGAGGTACCTTAGAAATGCTTTGGTCGGAGGGACAGGCATTGCATTTATTAGACGTTTATGAGCTCGAACCGGGATTGGAGAGGGATCGTGCAACTACACTGCAAACACACGAGATAATATGTCGCGTGTTTGCAATGTAGGTAAGGGGGGGAGGGGGGGGGGGTCAAAAGTTCCCAGGCCACGCTTCCTTAGGAATACATGGGATAGTGGCCTGGGAACTTTTGAACCCCCCTGTACATGCATAGGCGGGCGCACGAGGGGGCGGGCACAAAATCAGTACCACACTTTCATTTAATAGGAAGGGGGGGGGGGGGGCACTGCGACGAAGTCCACCCCCCCCTGAAGGGGAACCCTGCGCACGCCTATGAGTACATGAGCTGAAGATGAGAAACACGACGAGTACTGGACAAGAAATTGATTAGGGCAGGATTACAATTTTGGTAAATCCGCCCCCCCTAACAGGATGACAATTTTCATGTATCAACCCTCGCACAATCCACCTCTCCTTCTAACTGAAGAGTCTGCGCCAAAAATTTAGAGACCTCTAGGTGTGAGAAAAATTTGAATTTCCAAGCTATCTGTGACCGTTCGGTCGAACGGTGCGGCACATGCTAGTGCATTTTAGAACAGGTCACATGGTTATAAATTCAAGACAATCTATCAAAGCAGCGGGAATATTCAGGTTTTTTCCTTGTGTATGGTTTTCCATAAACTTTTTCACGCTTTGACATATAAAAGCGGGCCTCCTTCTCGATGTAAGCGGCAAGTATGCGCCAACCATAAAATCCCCGACATAGCTCAACCCACGAACCCACTGCCTAACTTTTGCACGATTTTCTAGTTCTTCAACATTGCCAATAGATAACCCAGCGCTGACACCAGCATCGTCCATTTCGGTGATAACACCAGCGGAAACGAGGTAAGGAGATAACCGAACACCCCAGGTGGACGGACTTTCCGCAGCCCACCGCTACGGCGTCCCTCATGATCATATAGTGGTTTCGACACGTTAAACCCCAACAATTATTGAGATAACCGAAAAGCTGTCAACCGCTCCTTTACGCGGCGCGGCATATCAACCAACCTCGATGAGTCATAAGGCGCGGATAGTTTCAAGGGCGGCTTGCTTCGGCTGTCCCCTGTTCTGCTCCCTGCCAACTACGTCGAGCAACGTGAGTAAGGATGTTGCCGACCTTGTATGTGGTAGTGCGAGCTATTGTTCGTTCGATGGCTTTGGCGACGAATGACTTCGGTGTTTGTGAATGCGCGTTCATTGTTTGGCTTCTATGCGATTTGCAACTCTCTGTTTCTTGTTTTGTTGTTTTTGTTTTTTGTTTTTTTTGCTACACACTGACACTTAGGCAACCGCATATTTCTCTAGATTTTCTCTCTATTTTAGGCTGGCTGTCTTTCGCGATTTAAGGTTACATGCGCCCGCGAACTCAGGAGCCCGCGTATCTGTGGACCAATCGCACAATCTCTGAAGGCTCGAGCATTCATTCTCGAAGCTGAATGCCATTCACCAACCGGATATGAGCGCACCAGAGCCGAAAGCCCGGAGGCGTCGTCGCGCGACCGTATGGTAACATTTCAGGACATGACTCAACATTTCCGTCTCGCCAGGTTAGTCTTTCCCCCCAGCGTACAAAACTCTAAAGAAGAAGCAGGAAATCACTTGGGAGACAAATACAAACGAATAGCTTCTAAACTCCCTTTATTCTAACCGCTCAGTTTACTCCAGCTGCTGTAAGCTATGTCAAAAAGACGAAAATATTGTCACGGAGGGATGAAGTGAATGAAGGCGAAGCGCCAGGGAGTCTGATAGGCGCGAGTGTGTTGGTCTGTCATCTTGACTCTTGCCTGTGTCTTTCCCTGTAAGATATACGCTACCTACCCCGTAACATATTGGTGGAGGTGCTGGGTAGCGTATATCTTACAGGGAAGACACCATCTGTCGACGACCTCCTCCGATCTTGTGCCACAGAACACAAGCTGTCTACCGCCTACCACCCTCAAACTAATGGTCTTACTGAACGTCTTAACCGCAAGCTCACGGAGATGCTTTCGATGTACATACATCTCTCAAGATCATCGCGACTGGGACGCCACGCTGGCCTATGATACTTTCGCGTACAATTCGTCTCGGCATGACACCGCCGGATTTTCGCCTTTTTATCTTTTGTATGGTCGCGAGCCCACATTGCCGTTTGAAACCATCTTGCCTGCCGTACACTCTGCTACATGTACGCTCGCGACGCCATTGACCGGGCTTATCTGGCTCGTCAAGTCGCCCGGTCTCGTCTCTCCACGTCGCAGGATAAGCAAAAAGACCGCTATGACCGCTGGCACCGTAATATGAAGTTTGCCCCAGGCGACTTGGTGCTCCTTTGGTAGCCATGCCGCCGGGTAGGCCTCTCTGAGAAACTCCTGTCCCGCTACGCAGGACCTTACCAAGTCGTACGTCAAGTTAGTGACGTCAACTACGACATTGCACCATTGGCACGATTCGTCGTCAAGTCCGCCACCTGCTTGACACTGTGCATGTTTCGCGGATGAAACCGTACTTCGCTCGCCATTCTTCGCCGGACTAGCGCCGAGACGGCACAACGCCCGGGGGTCCTATGCCTTGTATAACGCACTCGTCTTCACGAATGATGTCCTCCTTATCAAAATATCTCTCGCATACGCGAATGTTCGGTGAGCTAAACGAGAATGTACCTGTTTCTTGAAGCGATATCACCCGTTTCCACTTCTCTCGGCTTTCGGGGTCACTGGGAAACGCGAACGACACTTTTTTGACGGTACCTCTGTAGCCGGAGCGACAGTGCGACACATAGCATGTCTTCGGCATCGTTTGTCAAGTTGCCGCTAACTATTCATCGCGTTCAAAAACAGTAACAGGCACAGACACCATCGTACATTCGCGATAAAACGCGACGCCAACAGAGGCAACACACCATGCCGTCGCTTCGCTGGCCTCGACGAGTGCCTCCTTAGCCGGAGCTGAGCAGGCACTCGTTGAGGGACTATGCTATCACCTTGCGAACTACTCCATGTTAAATGCTTTATTCGAGAAGGGCAGTCGAGGTGTACTAACAAAATTGGTACCCACTTTTGCCATTTTTGCAGCGTCTCTTACAGACTTCATTAGTTCAAATGTATTAGATGATGATACCTTTCGTGTTCTGAAAAAAAAAAAAAAGGTTCCCACTCACACGCTCTAACGCCAACCATTCATCGTTGCACTTGTTTACAAGATTGCAACGCTGTGTTTTAAATAATACCACCGTATGTAGCACAACTAGACGGGACAACAGAAAGGAACAGACGGAACACTGCTCTCCTGTCTAGTTGCGCTACTTATGATGGTAGTAAGTATGTCGAAATACTAACTCGCCCCACATTCACCTCTTTTAAAATGCTTTCCTGCAGTGGCCTCTTTCTCGACATACTACTTACCGCATGAAAGGTAACAGACGGTACGATTTGGCGTCTGATCCGATGTGCGGTGTACGACGATTCAGCACACATATGGCCAACGAGCAATCGGCCACAGGCTCCACCAACATACGACGCCTCGGCATGCATACGCGGAAGACGTCGCACCCTAGTAAGTAGGCGCGAAACAATTTCGTACAGCCACGCTTCGTTCTATAAGAAAAAAATTGCGGCCGGGCTACAGGGGATACACGACGTTCGTTGCGTTTCCGTCTAGTCTCGCCGAGGTGTTAGGACACTTTGTAAACTTCAAAGTGTGTTCGGCGAAAGCATGCGGCCATTCGACTGACTATGCGATGTTTTTTTTTTTCTCTCTTTTTTACACATCTCTCAGCCATCACGAGATTGATGAGAGAGTGTGAGGGGGAGACCACAGCTGGACCGTACACAGTGGCACGGACGGACATACGCGAGTATGAGACATTAAAGGCTTTCGCCTTAATATAAAACTACGCCTTCGCAAGCGTCAAGCACATCGCAGCTGCCCGCCGGTGTCACGACCCTGATAGGTAGGCCTAGCGAGGCGGACGCTGGTTGTCGCCCACACCACGATCACATGCGAGTTCGTCATATAGCGCTTGTCTTTTCCAATACGATTAGGTTTTACACTATTATGTGATGCACAAGCCTACGTAATTAACTTTCTCGGTGTTATCGATGTGAAGCGAAAAGATGAAAGCGAAGCAAGCCGAGACAGCTAGTGTCGATACATATTTACTTTGAAGTGGCCTTGCATCGCTGCTCGCGATCTCGCTAGTGGTTTGGAAACGGGCGCTGCCTTTCACAAATGACACACTTCAAACAATTAACACTTTATTAGTCATAAGGAACTTGCATACCTGCCAACTTCGCAGCTTGAAAATTCGGGAGACAGACCGCAGCGGGGGGGGGGGGGGGGGGGGTGCGCATATCTGACATTACTGAGACTGAGACATGTGCGGCCCGCTGTCGTAGCTTCCGTCCACTGCGATTGCGAAAGCACGGCGTTTCAGAGCCTCCACCATTGTGTTTTCGGCATCTGCAGCCATTTCCCCGACGATGGCAGTTGTTTTCATACGTCCGCACCCGTACCGCTTCGCGTCCTCGCACTTCGGGAAAAATTTCCTTAACAACGGTCCTGCGTGATCACTAACGCTTAGCTGCAACTTGTGTTCCACAAGAAACCCCTGTGAATAGGCATTCTGCGCGGATCGCGCTGTCTTCGCAGCTCTTTTGGAAGAAACTTCCGGTGTTGCCCTGTCCTCCCGCAGCACGAACGTATTTTTGATACTCCTGTGAAGCGATGTGAAGCGTGTCGGCCTTGCCGCCGTGCGAAACGCTTACATCACAGGCGCACGTGGTACAGAATTCGTACCTGTCACCTTTCCGCGAAGCCACAAAGCACGAAAACTCATGAGTCCAGAAACACTTGCAAGTACTTCTTTGCTTTTGACACCGCCATCGACCCTCCAAGTGAACTCGGGAAAACACGCAACCCCCTCAACCACGTAACAAACACAACTGACGCATACGCAGGCGGCGTAGGCCTAGCGTACAAAATGGTGGTGGTGGTTGTGGTTCGAAGAAGGAAAAGGCGCCTAATTTCTGCAGCCCGGTCGGGAGTACAAAATGCGGGGACCAAAACACACAGACGCGAAAGTTGTGGTACCTTTACCCTCGCCTTCTTTTGGTACGGTGGCGAGCGCGTCTCGCGGCCGCCGGCCTTCGCCCAGATGCGCGGTACTATAGTGCCTAGAATATATATACTTAGCGGTACTCCACGGTACGGTACAATGAACTAGAAGTGTAGTGGCGAGTGCTCTTCCGCAGCACCACAACTGTCGCAGCAGGAAAGGCCGACGTGCGCGCGTGATTTAAAAAAAAAAGAAAAAAAAAGCGCCTCTGCTGTGGCGGCCACTTTTCGGGAGATTCGAGATAGCATTCTTACAATAGGGAGATTAGGTCAGAATTCGGAAGTCTCCCGGACAATTCGGGAGAGTTGTCAGGTATGAACTTGTACTCGTTGTTTATCGCACCGGCGATGTCGGCAAGTGCTCCGAGGTTCGATTCCATCGACTCGCCTCAGCCAACGTTGACCTATGCTAGAATGCGCTAGAACTTTCTAGTACACTCTACCTTGGCCACAGTGATCGGAGCGGCGACAGGGAGAGGGCGCCACAAGCGGCGTGACGTCACACGTCTCCCGCGCTGTTATTGGCTGCGGCCGTCCGATGGGGCCAGTGCGGTGATATATATATGCCTGCTTTGGTGCACGCCGGGCATACGATGCGGCGGACCGAGACGACAAGACCACGAGACGCCACCATTCCGGCTACCGCACCGCTGAGTCTGTCGCCGCGTGGTATGGAAAAACGCGGGAGATTGAGACGCGGTGATAAAAGAGCCGTCCGGACAGAGAGACGGGCTCTCTGTTTGACACTGCGCCTTGCTCCCTTTGGGTTGCAGAAATAAGTGTCTAAATCCTTCTTCTAACCACTACCTCCACCACCACCGCCAGCGGATACCAACGATCGTCCGAAAGAGTAAGCCTTACCCTTTGTTTTTCTACTTAGCGCGGACTACCCCACTTCGCGACGTTTACGCGTTATTGCTAGCTTAGCAATGAAGTGCTTTTGTTGACCTAACCTGTTGCCTTATTCGCCCGCAGATGTCGTAGCTGCGATTACTCGCGCTACGTTCCCGAGAAGACGACGTTGACACGTGCACGGTACGACTGTGTGCGGCTTGAACCGGAGCTAAGCTTCTGCACCAACCGTGCATACAGCGGACCCCTTCAAGTGTCGCGGGCATTCCTGGAGTGCTGTCTCTCCGACAGTGTACACGGCACAGGTGACGACGCGGTTTCTTCCGACAGGGATAAAGACACGCGTCCAGCGATGACGAATAATCGGCCAAGCACGTGGTTCCTGCATTTTCCGGAAGGTAAAGCCCTGCATGCAACCACGTTTTGATTGCTGTTTCCGCTTGCATCACTTCGTGGTATACATAGCTTTCATTGACGTCACTATAGTCGCCATCTTCGGGTACCATCGCGTGTGATCGTGAACGGTGTAGGCGACGACCAGCGTCCGCCTCGCTAGGCCTAGCTATCGGAGTCGTGACAGTCGGCGGAACCCGGACATGCCATTGGCTGAAATTGCAAAGGTCTACTTTGTAGTGCCACCTATAGGCAGGAAAACAAGCTATTAAATAGCACTTGTGTGCGTTTACGCGTTATTGCTAGCACCATTGGCTGAAATTGCAAAGGCCTAGTTATTGTGGTGCCACCTATAGGCAGGAAAACAAGCTATTAAATAGCATTTGTGTGCGTTTTGTGCCCAAGCCCTCCAGTGATGCTGCATTGATAAAATGAGCAGTGTGTTTACGCTTGCAGCTTACATTTTGTAGATGTTACTGCTGCCATAAAACTCCTTCACCTTTCTTTAAATCACATATTGAAGAACTTGCTTCTATCAATGTGAATTCGTGCAATTTTTGTCCAATTGAGTATGTTTTGTTGTTATACATTGTAAGTTTGTACAGTTTCTGTATACCTTCTGTAATGGAAATATGTCACCCCTGTTAGAGCCAAATGACCTGCAGCATCCTTAAATATTTGACAGACTGCCTGACGGCTAGATTGATTGTTGAATTTTCGCACAACATTCGTGAGGCTTCATAATGTTACTCTGGAGCCAGTATCCAGTAAAGTTAAGAGCGTGCGAGACAGAAGTTCTGAGTCGGTATTTCTCAAGAAGTACATTGCTTTAATTTTCTTTTTAGTTGCCTTTGTTTCACTATGAATTTTGTCTTGTCAACAGGTAACAAAAGCAGTACTTCCAAGCCGACTGCTGGACCTCTGGACGGTAGCTTCTTCAACGAGGAATTCTGCTACATCATGGATGCGAAAAATTGTGGCAACATAGGCCGCTACCTAAACGTGAGTAGAATAAAGTGTACGCATTGGCAATTACATTCTTGACTGAGCATGTGCTGGCAGTGGACGCTATGAAAACGAAATGTGCAGGCTGCCGTTCCTGCTATTAGCTGTACGTTCACATTTTTTGGTGCTTGTGCAGATTTCTTCAATCAGTTCAGTTGTGAAACTCCCGATAGGCTCCATGTATTAAAATCCGGACGCACCATTGGCTGAAATTGTGGTGCCACCAACTTATCGTGGTGCCACCTATAGGCAGGAAAACAAGCTATTAAATAGCACCTGTGTGCGTTTTGGTGCTCAAGCCCTCTAGTGATGCTGCATTGATGAAATGAGCAGTGTGTGTTTACGCTTGCAGCTTACATTTTGCATTTTTACTGCTGCCGTAAAACTCTTTGACCTTTCTTGAAATCATATATTGAAGACCTCGGCACCGTGCAAATGTAAACTGTAAATTATAATTGCTTTATCACAGTTTCACTCTGTGATGTCACGCTTGTCGCACAAATTGTGCAGAATTGCCGCATCGTGGTGTTCCTATTGGCATTAGCCAAGACTCTCTTTCTGGAGCATGGCATAGTTCCTTTAAACATATTTTGTAATCTAAATTCAATGCAACGTGTTCTGTCTTGGCGTTCAGTGCCAAGTGTTGGTGTTTAGAACACATGGCAGAGTGTTCAGTCTTCACAGTAGCTGGAAGTCTATTTCCGCTTTAACAGTTTTTCTTCTTTTCTTCCTTACAGCATAGCTGTTCACCAAATGTTTACGTCCAAAATGTGTTTGTCGACACCCATGACTTGAGGTTTCCTTGGGTTGCATTCTTCGTGGCCAGGTGAGCACTACTATGCCATTTCTTTCACAGTTTCATCCCAATATAAATGTCTCCTGATAAATGTTGCTGTGGCACATCAGCACTGTCAAGTGTTTTAACGCAATAACATTAAAGGGACCCTGTCAAGTGTTCACCCTTCACAGTAGCTGGAAGCCTATCTCCGCTGTAACACAGTTTTTTTTCTTTTCTTTCTTACAGCATAGCTGTCCACGATTAAAATACTGCGCTACAGTTACTGGGACATAAAAAGTTAGAAAGGACACACGTTACGAAGTGGACACGACAAGCGCAAAGCTGTTCACCAAATGTTTACGTTCGAAATGTGTTTGTTGACACGCTTGACTTGGTTTCCTTGGGTCGCATTCTTCGTGGCCAGGTGAGCACTACTATGCCATTTCTTTCATAGTTTCATCCCAATATAGTAAATGTCTCCTGATAAATGTTGCTGTGGCACATCAGTGCTGTCAAGTGTTTCAACGCAATAACATTAAAGGGACACTGTCAAGTGTTCTGAACACTTGGCCAAGTGTTCAGCCTTGACAGTGGCTGGAAGTCTATTTCCGCTGTAACGCAGTTTTTTTCTTTTCTTTCTTACAGCATAGCTGTTCACCAAATGTTTACGTCCAAAATGTGTTTGTTGACGCCCCTGACCTGAGGTTTCCTTGGGTCGCATTCTTCATGGCCAGGTGAGCACTACTATGCCATTTCTTTCATAGTTTCATCCCAATATAAATGTCTACTGATAAATGTTGCTGTGGCACATCAGTGCTGTCAAGTGTTTTCAACGCAATAACATTAAAGTGGACACTGTCAAGTGTTCTGAACACTTGGCCAAGTGTTCAGCCTTGACAGTGGCTGGAAGTCTATTTCCGCTGTAACGCAGTTTTTTTCTTTTCTTTCTTACAGCATAGCTGTTCACCAAATGTTTACGTCCAAAATGTGTTTGTTGACGCCCCTGACCTGAGGTTTCCTTGGGTCGCATTCTTCGTGGCCAGGT